>ML681984.1:48293593-48307647 GCA_007922195.1 Podocnemis expansa
CCCCAAAGCCCCAAAACTACCCCAGGCTCCCTCCTCCCCAAAGCCCCCAAAACTCTACAGCTCCTATCCCCTCCCATCTCAGCTCCCATCCCACATTTCCCCATGTAAATAAAACCTGCTGACTGTTATATCATGTCATGTGCTTTTTATGGGTGTGGGGATGGGGGAGGTGGGTGGGTGGTGATAGGAGGGATGCAGGGATGGGCAGGTGCTGGAGGTGAGGTTCTGGTGCCAGAGCATGGTGGGAGGCACAGCCCTCAGAGCTCCTCAATGACGAGGTGGGCCTTCAGCGCATCCCAGATGAACAGGGCTTGCCATTGGGCCGTGTTCAGGGCAGGGCATCTTTGGGCAGTGCGAACACTCCAGTGAGCCACCCGGCCTCAGGTTCTCAGACCTGAGGGCCTTCCCCCCTGCATCGCACACAGGTTGTGCTGGCAGCAGCATGCGCTGATGACCTGCAGGATGCTGAGCTTGCCGAGCTGCAGGCAGGTCCGGAAAGACCTCCAAGTGGGCTTTCAGATGCCCAAAGGCACACTCAACAACTGAGAGGCAGCAGTGGAGCCTCTGGTTAAAAATGTCCCTGTCGGCATCCATCCGGCCTGTGTACAGCTTCATGAACCAAGGAATCAAGGGGTAGGTGACATCCCCCAGATCAGGATGGGTACTTGCACGTCCCTGAGGGTGAGCGTGCTCAGGGAAGAAAGTACCTGCCTGCATGTGCCTGTACAGGGAGGAGCTGCACAGGATGTGGGCATTGTGTGCCCTCCCTGGCAAGCCCACATAGATGTTCTGAAAGATACCATGATGATTCATGAGGGCCTGCAGGACGACAGAATGGTACCCTTTCCGGTTGACATAGTCCAGGGCCCAGTGGTCTGGGGCTCGGATGGGGACATGCGTGGCATCCAAGACGCCAGCATGGTAGAGGAAACCGAGTTTGGCGAGGCCATCAAGGGTATCCTGCAGGTTTCCCAGGATGAAGAGGCAGGGTAGAAGGGCCCAGTTGATTGCCGGTACACATCCATGAGGGCAGTCCCCAAGGTGGACTTCCCGATCCCGAAGTCCTGGGTGACAGAACAGTAGGAGTCCAGGGTTGCCAGCTTCCACAGGGTAACGGCCACTCACTTCTCTACAGGTAGGACGGATCGTAGACGGGTGTCCATGCACTACAGAGCTGGGGTGAGCTCATGGACTAGCATGAGGAAGGCCTCCTTGCTCATCCTAAAGCTCTGCAGCCACAGCCTGTTGTCCCAGGTGGTCAAGACAATTCGTTCTCACCAGTCAGTGCTGGCCTCAAGTGCCCAGAGACGATGAGGCACGGAGCTCACCGTGGTGGGCGTGGCAGCTTTGAGGGGCAGCAGAATGGGGTGCAAGCTGACATGTACCCCCCCCCCAGGGTTAGGATGCTGGAGATGCCTGCTCCATAGTGGAAGTTGCCTTCTCAGGATCTGGCAGGTCTCCCACAGCAGCCTGAGAAAGTGCTGGAGCAGAGTCGGGTCCATGACCTGCTCAAGATCCATGTTGCCAGCCAAACTGGGGAAGGTGCTCGGGTCACTTCCTCTTTTAAAGGGCTGGCCAGCAGAGGGGTGACCTTCTGCTGTGCCGTGGTGCCACACTTCCCACAATGCATCCCTCCTAGCTCACCCCCAGCCCTCAATTTGACAGAGAGCCCAGTGAAGATTCTCTATTTCGATTTAATAATGCCTACTTTATTTTGAATTAGGAGTCCAGTGATGACTGACTAATTTGAAATAATTAGTTCAATTTAAAGTCAAAATAGCTATTTTGAAATAACTATTTCAAAATAATTTTGCCTTAACTTGTATGAAGAACTCCTTGGCAGCAGCCCCTCTCCTCCCTGCTCCCACCAAGGAAGTTCCAATTACTTAATTAGAAGCTAGGGAAGAAAAGCAGCAATACTGCTGCAGGCTACATAGAATCATAGAATCATAGGGTTGGAAGGGACCCCACGAGGTCATCTAGTCCAACCCCCTGCCAAAAAAAGCAGGACCACTCCCATTAGATCATCCCAGTCAGGGTTTTGTCCAGCTGGGACTTGAACACCTCCAGAGATGGAGGTTCCACCACCTCCCTAGGCAACTTATTCCAATGCTTCACCACTCGCCTAGTAAGGAAGTTTTTCCTAATATCCAGCCTGGACCGCCCCAGCTGTAACTTGAAGCCATTGCTTCTCGTTCTGCCCTCTGTTACTACTGAGAACAGTCGAGCTCCCTCCTCCTTGGAGCAACCCTTCAAGTAGTTGAAGGTTGCTATCAAATCCCCCCTCAGTCTTCTCTTCTGCAGGCTAAATAAGCCTAGTTCCTTCAGTCTTTCTTCATAGGGCTTGTGCTCCAGCCCTTTGATCATTTTGGTTGCCCTCCTCTGGACTCTCTCTAATTTGTCCATGTCCTTTTTGTAGTGGGGAGCCCAAAACTGGACACAGTATTCCAGATGTGGCCTCACTAGTGCAGAATAGAGGGGAATGATCACATCCCTCAATCTGCTGGTAACACTTCTTCCAATGCAGCCCAGTATGCCATTGGCCTTTTTGGCAGCAAGAGCACACTGCTGACTCATATCCAGCTTCCCATCCACCATGACTCCCAGGTCCTTTTCTCCAGTGCTGCTATTTAGCTGATCACTCCCCAGCCTGTAGCAGTACATGGGGTTTTTTCATCCCAAGTGCAGGATTTTACACTTATCCTTGTTGAACCTCATGAGATTCCTCTTGGCCCACTGCTCCAGTTTGTCTAGGTCTCCCTGAATCCTGTCTCTGCCCTCTAGGGTGTCTACTGTTCCCCCCAGTTTGGTATCATCTGCAAACTTACTAAGTGTGCAATCTATCCCATCATCCAGATCATTAATCATTAATCATACATCCACAAACCAAACCCCAGTTGAGATACTAAAACAAGACACCTTTTTAAAGAGATAATGCAAATGTTCAAAAAAGAATTATGACCTTCTTGCTGGGCTCTACTGAAAGAATTGGGTTTGGTAAGCAGCTTTAAATTGTGTATTTTCCCAAAGGGATAGCCGTATTAGTCTAGTCCAGCAAAAAAAAACAAACAAACAAAAACAACAAAACAAAAACAAAAACAAAAAAACCAACAACAACAACAAAAACAAGGAGTCGTGTGGCTCTGCAGAAATTCTGCTGGAGGGAGTCAACTGACAAGGGCAGGTTTGGCCATATCCCTTGTGACACTCTGCACCCCTATATGCTCTTATAGTGTGATTGTGTATCATTCATGTTCATCTTTATAGTCTGTGTATTGTTTAAGGCTAAGTATGTCATGTAATGTATTTTTGAATGCTTGCAACATATAGAACATTATTGCTAGAGTATAATTATAGCAGGAGTCTCAAACTCAAATCATCATGAGGGCCACATGAGGACTAGTTTGTTACTCCAAGGGCCACACCACCCAAACCTTTTCATATAACAACATTGCAAATGTTTGTAATCATAGTGTTGTTGCGAGCCACAGGAAATAATTTTTAGGGGCAGCATGCGGCTCATGGGCCATGTCTTCGAGACCCCTGAATTATAGTATAATGGCTCTCATTACAGTGATCCTCACCTCTCTCAACCTCACCACTTTCTGTGGGACGTTATCCCACCCTGTTTGAATCTATACAACTTGTCTGATTTGCTGAAGTAACCTGACCTGATGCAGTAATGTGTAATCACAGGATTTATCTTTCCCTCCAATACTGTGAGTTTTCCATTTCCTGTAGCATCTAATGAAGTGGAATTTCACCCATGAAAGCTCAAGAAAAACAAATTAGTCTTTAAAAGTGCCACAGGACTCCTTGTTTGTTTCATTGTTTTAGTACTGTATTTCTTGAAATATGTGTATGGTTATGAAGCTTTGCTATATAGTAGTCCCAAATATGTTGTGCCTTAGGTGGCTTTAAACAGATCTAGGCAAACTGCAAAAGCACAGAGGTAGTTCACACCTTACCAAGGCAATAAGGCATGCATAAAGCAACCCAGCTCTTCCAGGATCAATGGACTAGCCTAACCATCTGGTATGGGGATATTCCTGACCAAGCGGGAATTATATTTTTGGTCACCTGACCCTTAAGGAGGGAGGTGAGGCCCCAGGAGGTGGCACAGAGATGTTTGCAAAAGCTTGACATTTTGATTTCTCTCATAATCCAGCTATGGACATGATCAAGCAACTGACCCCAGGGAGAGCTGGGTTAGAGGCTGACTAATCAATCGGTGGCAAGAACAATTTAAGACCCAGTTGCTGAAACTGATAAACTTAGTTTAGAATACAATTTGCCTTTGTTTGCTTTGGATTAAACCTGACCTGGTTTCCTCTGCCCTATAATCCCTTAAAATCTTTCTGTACTTAATAAACTTATTTGTTTTAGTTCCAGCAGTACATTTACTTTGGGTGTGTGTAGAGACGTCATTTACAGTGACAGAGCTGGTGCATATCCATGTCTTGGGTAAACTGACAAACATGTAAGTTTGCAATGTCCAGTGGGTAGCACTGAACTCTGTAAAGACTGCAGGTTCCTAGGATTTCAGCTAAGACCAGTACAATTCTTAGTGAAACATGCCCAACTCCCTCCACCTTCACACACCAGCAGATGCTGACACGCCCCACCTTTCTTTTCTCTAAGCCAGCATTTCTCAAACCATGGGTTGCATCCAGTACTGGGTCGTGACGCCCCGTCTGTTGCCATGGCCTAAAAGACTGGAATGCATTGCTTGAAAATGTAAATGCTGGGTCATGGATAGGGTTACCAGATACCAAAGCGTGAAAAGGAGGACAGGGAAGTACAAAAAGGAGGACATTTGAGGACACATTGAGAAAATGTAGTATTAATGTAATATTCTTATTTTTAGGTGGCCCTGGAATGCTTCCTCCTAAAAATAGGGTGTTCCAGCATACTTTAACCCCTGTAAGTAAAAAGCCAGACAAGATCATGTATTTTAAGATGCCTGCCAGATGGAGGATGTGAAGGTAAAAAGGTGGACATGTCCTCCTTTTGCCTGACATCTGGTAACCCTAGACATGGACCTAATTTTTTTTTTTCAACTGTCCCAAGCAGCAGCTTCCCCAGGACTTGAAAGCAGGGTAGGTGGAAGGCAAGGCTCTCAAACTCAAATCACCACAAGGGCCGTGTAGGGCTCATACAGGGCCACATGAGGACTAATGTGTTAGCCTGAGGGCCGCACCATTGAAACCTTTTCATACACGGTTAACAACGGTATTTCCTTGCAGGCCACAGGAAATAGCTTTGGGGGCTGCATGCCACCTGCAGGCTGAATTTCTGCAACCCTTGGTGTAAGGGGAGGTATAGTGGCGCTCGCTAAACTGACATAACACTGTTACTAGCAGACAACAGCAAGCAGCAGAGGGGAGGAAATCCCAGCTCCCAAGAAAAAGTTTGAAAGCCACCACCCTAACTCAGTGTTTGCCAACCACACAGGGGAAGTCTGACCAAGCCTGCCACCCATTTTTTTGAAAACTACTCAAAGAGCTCTGGCCTGCCTCAAAGGAATTAAAGGTGGCACAGAGACAATGTTAGGAACCACTGCTCTAGGCCACCAGCATGAATCAAATCAAATCATAGGGCTGGACGGGACCTCGTGAGATCACCGAGTCCAACCCCCTGGGAATTGAACCCGGGACCTTCCGCATGTTAAGCAGAGGTGCTAGCCACTACAAACAGTTCCAGGCAGGAAGAAAGGGGCAGCCCTGACCCGCAGGCGCCACACGCCTCTCTGGCGGGCGACAGGCGGGGCTGCCCCAGCCAGGCCGCAGGGGCGCCCTCGGCGCGAGCCCAGCCGCTGCCACGTCACCGCTCGCGCGCGGGCGGCGCCGGCCCCGCCCAGCCAGCCGCCGGCTCCGAGCCGGATCCGATTCCGGGCGGCTGCGCTCCCATGATGCTCTGCGCCGCCCCTCCTCCGCGCGCCGCTGCGCATCCTTCCGCCCCTGCCGCGCGCGGGCTAGCGCCCGTCTCCTCATAGCGTCCCAGCCTGTCTCCTGCCCCTCCCCCCCCCCGCTGCCCCCTGGAGCAGCTCCGCAAATAGTGAAACTTTTCCTAAATGGCTTCCCCCCGTGACAGGGCTGAGCTCGGCACGGCAGTCGTGGGCCGGCAGTGGGCTGCGCTAAAGGAAAGCCTTTAAAGCGAAGAGCGTGGAAACGGTTGGATGCCCGCTGCAAGCTGGGTGACTTCCCGGGAAGCTTCGTCATGGGGCTCCTGGCCAAAGGAGAAAGCCTTGCAGAGTGGACCAGGACTTGGTTATTCTTTTCTGTTTTAACACAGCTGATCTTTCTTGTTTGCACTGGGCAGGACTATTACAGTTTACTCGGAATAGCCAGGGAAGCAAGTAACAGAGAGATAAGACAGGCTTTCAAAAAACTGGCATTGAAGTTACATCCGGATAAAAACCAGGTAAGTGAAATCGTGAGCTCATCGGGCTAGTGTTAAATTTAAAGTGGACTGCTTTTTTTTAAACATTTGGAAGTTTGAATCTGCAGCTGAGATGTCTGAAGTGATGTAGTGACCCGCGATTCAGTTTATAGACTAACTGGACTACAAAGAAAAAGGAAGACGTGTGGCTGTATTAGTAAATTAGGCGAAATTGGACTGAAAAACTGCTATTGCAGCACAGAGCTATGATCGTTTAATCCTGTACTTTCTCTTACATTGCTTCTTCCTATTTTAGTTACTACTTATTTTCTTACCATAAAGTCCCATCTGTGTAATAAATATTGCTGGGTTGTCCTGTCAGTCTTTATTGATCAGAAATTGAGTAGGGGAAAGCAAAAATTCTGGGATGGCTTGTGGATGAGAAGGGGAACTGGAAGCACCCCAGGAGGTACATAAAATGGATTAAGTACTGAGGACACTCCACTGGTGGGCAGCAATCTGTGTTAGTGTAATTTCAGATATGCTAAGAGAACACCTTTTCATTTTTATTTACAATTAAACTAAAAGTACTGGGGTAGAACAATAGAGAGACCCTGATCTTGTGACTTTTTCCATGCATGGGGAGCTCTGCACCCTTAGAGAACCCCAGCAATATCAGTAAGGGTTCATATGAGACACAGGTAACTTGACTTCCAGGAGAAGAACTTTCACCAAATTTTATGATGTGGGTAAAGGAAGCTAATGCATGTTTGTTAACATTTTCATTGTGAAAGAGAAGTGACAGAACATGGATTAACCCTTGAGGAATATGTTGTAGCATATAGCCTCTAATTAGGAAGGCTGTTAACTTTTATTGTGCCTTTCCTGCACAATAAAGATAAAAATGGATTAGCTGTAATCTACTACCTGTGGCTGATTTTTTCTATCTCAGAGAGCATTTAACTCGTTACTGTCAACTACACAATGTTGATTCATGCATGTAACTCCCAGTGATGTTAACAGCAGCTGTAGAGATGCATTGAGGGGGAAAATAGTCCCTTTATAAGTTTGTTTTTTTTTGTTTTGTTTTTTTTTAGTATTCCTGTATGTTCATGCAATAATTTAAGGCAAGTTTTAAAGTAAGAGTGAGTGATTTAATATACTACTGGTGAGCTAGACTTTAAATCCATGCAGGACCAAGAGAAGGGATGGAAAGGAAGCCAAAGGAGCCATTGGTCTTTCCTTAGAGCAGCGATTCTAAGCCTTTTGTGGGTTGCAACACACTTGGCAACATGGGTAACCCTACAGGACACACCAGCCCCTGGCTCTCTGTGATACACTTACTCCTCTGTGCTCTGTGGTGACACAGTGCTTGAGATATGCTGCCCTAAAACAGTGGTCATCAAACCTTTTTTCTCATGACACAGTTGAAAAATATTATTTATGACCGTGACCCAGCATGGTCATAAATTTCCCACGGCTGCTACTCCTGTGTGGAAGCAGCAGCGGGAAACTTCAAAGGACACCGGCTGCCCTGGGCTGCGGGTAGCAGCGGGATAGCTGGCATCCTTTTAAAGCAGGGGCCTCAAACTCAAATCACCACAAGGGCTGCATGAGGACTAGTATGTTAGCCCGAGGGCTGCACCACTGAAAACTTTTCATACAACGATATTGCAAATGTCGATGATAATGGTGTCATTGGGCGCCACAGAGAATAGCTTTAGGGGCCACATGTGGCCTGCGGGCTGCGTGTTTGAGACCTCTGTTTTAAACTTTCCACAGCTGCTGCTACTCAGGCCAGGGTAGAAGCAGCCATGGAAAACTTAAAAGGACGCCGGCTGTCTAGCTGCCACTTGCAGTCTTGTCAGTTTCTTCGAGCAGCTTCCAGCCTGGGGTAGCAGCTCCTGGAAATTGACAAGGACTCCGGCAGCTCTGGGTCATCAGGTTTCAGTAGAGCAGCCAGTGTCCTTGTCAGCTTCCCAGGGCTGTGACCCTGGGTGGAAGCAGCTGAGGGAACCGTCGAAGGAAGCCGGCTGCACTGGGCTGCAGGTAGCAGCCAGACCCAGGCTACCACCATTGCTTCCCTCCCACCCCCCCACCCCAAGCGGCAGTGCTGCTACCCAGTAACCACGGGTCTGCTACCCAGTACTGGGTTGTGACCCGTGGTTTGACAGCAACTGCCCTAGAACATCATATTCCATCTTCACACCTGGCTGCCCATCCTGTCTCCATTACTTCTCCTGCATCCAGGTGGGGAAGGGGAAGTAAAGATGGAGGAAGAGATTGCTGCTGTGTCACGGATGTTCCTGTCTATTTGTATCTCATTTGTACCACCAGCATGATGCAAATAAAGTAGAGCAAAAGGCCCACAGGTGATCAAGTATTTCTGTAGAGAAGTGGTAAATGCTCAGAGAGCACATAAGTGTTTTAAGGGAAAATTGAACTTAGCATATTGCAATTGCTATATCTAACTCTAAAGGAGTAAATCATAAATATATTTAAATATAAAGAAAAAATAAAAAAATCAAACAAGATTTGCTAACTTGACAGCCTAGCGTAGTATGATTGAATTCAGCTCATTTCAGTGATTGAAAAAGCCAAAACTTTCAAAGTTAGTGTAAGATGATGCTCAAAAGTGAGAGGAACTCTCTGTGCTACTGTATCTCATTATGAGTCCTGGTGCCTTGCTTAGAGGTTTCCACATAACAACAATATCCACTGAGAAACAATTTCAACATTGATAGTTATTGGAATATTGAAACACATGTACTGCTGAAAGTTCATTTAATATTTTTAATTAATACATTAAATATTTATTGTGATTTTCCTTAGAATGATCCAGATGCCCATGAAAACTTCTTGAAAATAAATAGAGCATATGAAGTATTAAAAGATGAAGAGCTACGGAAGAAGTATGATAAATATGGAGAAAAAGGTCTTGAGGACCACCAACAAGGAGGTCGATACGAGAGCTGGCACTATTATCGCTATGATTTTGGTACGATATGTTGTGTGTTTGTGATTTTCTTGTCTTTTACAGGCCTGAACAAATCCCAAAGTGTTAGCTGGGCAAATATTTACATATTTTCCTCTTAGACCTTCTTATCTTTCTCTCTCGCCATACATGTCTTTTTTTTTTTTCTCCTTTCTCCATACTGATTCTGTTAGCTCTCTGGTACCTTGTTAAAAATGATCCACTAAAGAGAAATAATGTATGAAATCTGTTTATTTAGTGTACTAAATATTTGCTTTTTTACTGTTCAGTTATATTCTATGTGTATTTATTATGTGAAAAGTGATCTTTGTTCACTTGAATCAAATATTAATAGTGTCATAGTAACTGAATAAAACAGGATGGCTTTTAATTCCTTCAGATTTTTTTTTTTTTTTACATTGGAAATCAATAATAAGTGTTCTCCCTAACTTCTGTTTATTTATTACATTTTATATAAATGAGCCCAATTCTACAAACAGTTAATTCCTGTGTAGTCCTATTGGAGATCAATGCAACTATGCCAGCAAGTAAGCAAACACACCAGAGCTATAGGCTGATGTTCAAAATGATTTTGAAATCAGTTCTTTGCCCAATAAAAAGCATCTAGGTATTTGTTGTGTGTTAGGCAGTGGTTACTTGTTTTTAAAGTTACTGGGATGCTAACTTTGAAATAGGCAGCTGAGAAACTTCAGTGGTGTTTTCCACTATGCTATGAACATGGAACTGAAATGAGCCCATATTTTAGTGAATTAGGTAAAAGCACCACAACTGAAGGAGAGAATTCCTACGCTTGTGTTTTGCTAAAGCAATCTAACTCTGAAAAACTGTGTATAATAGATATTTTACTTTAAAACAAAAAACCCATAAAAACTACTTTAACATGTGTACACCTAAATTAAATAACCAAGAAACATACATGTTACACGAAACTGACAGTAATTTCAATTTTCTGTGGAGATTAAAGATTTAAAAGGCGTCGTCATATTGAATAATCAGTTCTTGACAAAAATGGTTAGTTTCAAATGTCAGATTAATTTACTGAGCATTAGGTTTATGTATAGTTATAGTCTGTTTTCTTTTCATTTTAGATTTTGATTTTACTTTGAATTTATTGCTTCTGTCTTAGTTATCAAGCCACCACCATTCAGAACTTCTGTCTCCAGACTTATTTGCGTTATAGTAGTATCTAAAGACCTCAGCTGAGATTTGGGCTTATTGTGTTTGAGATAATTTGTACCCCAGAGCTATCACTCTAAATATATTAGGCAAAGGATCAGAGAGGTTCGAGGAACCAAGAGGGGAAGTGATTTGCCAAAGGTCAAACAGCAGACCAGTGACAGACCTGGGACTAAAACGTAGGTTTCCAAAGTCTCAATGCCTTTGCCCTAGCATTTGAATCATATTGCCTCTCAGACTCCCATCAGACATTCAGTATTTTGTCTGATCTGTAATGTAGCTGCCCAACATCTTTGTGTGAACAGACAGGTCAGTCTCTTGTGCCTATTCAATGATTAGTTTGTCTGCAAAGGATGCCAAAAGGTTCCCAGCTGTGATGGTGACTACTGTGATGTGGACATTTGTCTCCTGGGAATTGAACTGAGAACCAATTAATTTTATACATACCACTGAAGACATATCAGATGTTAACATCTTTCACCTTTGTTAACATGCACCATCTTTTGTTTTCTACAAAATTAATGGTGTAGAAGTAGCACATGAGTATTTCTGTACTCTTCTGTTTAAAGATTAAAAATGTATAAAATAGTTGCTGACTTGGTATTTTTTCTTACTAGGTATTTATGATGATGATCCTGAAATCATAACACTGGATAGAGGAGAATTTGGTATGTCGTTTAAGTCATATAGGTTCTCTAATATTTTAACAGTGTAAATATTATTTTCAGACTGACTTTTTCATGGTATACCTAGAGCATAATTCTCAGAATACCAACAGTTGGAGAAAACATGCATATTGTTTTCAAAGAGAAAAATGTTTTTGAGCTCTATGACTCAACCAGTGCTATTCATATCAATGCCAGTCAGCTTTTTAGACTGAATTTGAAAGAAAGAGTGTAATACCTGATGGAAGGAAAAAGTATTTCCTTGTAATTTTCCTTCTCCAAATTTATTATCTAGAAGAATTCTCACTCTTTTTTGGTCTTGTTTCTTTAGCATAAATCTATCATTACATAGCTGATTGCCAAGACTAATAAATCAGTCAGTTCTATTTACCTTCCAATGAGCAGAATAACAGGTACCATTTGACTGAATTGCTTGTCCTAGGTCTCAGCTCCCTGGTGTAATTAACAGGCTGACCATATAACATGAATTAGTGATTAAAAGTCAAAAAGTATGACTCCTACATTGATTATAGTTAGAGAAATATAGTTCTGGAAAAACAGCTCATAGTGGTTAATGATACGGGTGTGTGCTTTCATTTTTCCCTCTCATATTTGATGTTAGTGTTCACAGATAAGATACCGTCTGAATGCATACACAATTAAGGGTGTTTTCTGCTATAAGTATCTTGAAAATGATGCATCTTAACTTTTTTATATATTTCAACCTTATTTTAAGACAGCAGTTTTCAGAGAGAGAGAATACTGCATACTGACATCTTGTAGCCTGAATAATAATTCTCAGACAAATTAGAAAAGATAAAACACAAATGAGCTTGAGACAGCATGTAATGGTGACCTTTTATACAGATAGTTTTTCTTAAAGATGTACTCTAGCTCAGATTTCTTAAATGTGTATGTAGTGTACTGCTTCAAGTCTGTCTAACAAATGGGTAATAGATACAGCAGAACTTATGTCTAGAATGAAAATTTCCAGAGGAGTAGTTGTGTTAGTCTGTGTACAACAAAAACAACAGGAATCCTGTGGCACCTTACAGACTAACAGATTTCTTTGGGCATAAGCTTTTATGGGCTCCAACCCACTTCGTCTGACAAAGTGGGTTGGAGCCCATGAAAGCTTATGCCCAAAGAAATCTGTTAGTCTTGAAGATGCTACAGGATTCTCATTGTTTATGTCTGGGATGAAACACACACACACACACACTAAAAAGTATGAGTTAGTACATGGACCTGTCTGAGGACTGATTGGTTAAATTAAGAGGCATTAAATCTGTCTTCCAACCAAGGTACAGGACAGCGCTACACCCTCAGCATCCACTTTCACAGAAGCAGTCTTGCATATCCTACACTCAAGTGCTTGTGTTTATGGGACTCATCTATTTACCAGTGGTCTAGACCTCAGGCAGTACCCAAAACTGCTGCTATGATGGGCTTTCCAGAGCCAGTACAGCACAGGATCTGTGTTCACCTGTTTTCCCACCACCTGATTTTCCCCCTTCCCCATGCCTTTGAAACTCTGTGGTTCTTTTATTCTGAGGACTTTTTGCACCCTGTTCTCTGATGGGTGGTGAATTAACCTACGGTTTATGGTAATTTAATGAAGATTTTATAACAAAATATAATGTAACTTTCTAGACATAACAGCTACCTTGTTAAAAGTCTGGATATATGTAATTATGAATGTAAACTAAATTCAGTTTAAAAAAATTAGAGAGGGAGCCAGTTTAATTTCATTTCTATGGAAGTCTTTTTCTCTTCCCCTGTCACATTACACCTAAAGATAAACATAACTAATATGGACTGTTGGGGAGAAGTTAATATTTTCCCACTGTTTTTATACATTTGACAACATTTTGTGTGTAGTTTTCCTTATCAGCTAGGCTTTGAACCTGCAGACTGAACCATTGTAGGATACCACTAAATAGAGCTTCATGAAGACAAAGATGTTCAGCATGGGTAGTGTGAAGAAACAAAGCTATAATCAATTTCCCGTTTGTGCTGGTATTTCCAGTGGTTAAAGTATAGCTTGATGGGCCCCGAAACCCTCCTAATCTCTGGGCCCCTTGCGTGCATGTGCGGGCTCCAGTTATAATATGAGTACAACAACAAACTGCTTGAGCCACACCGCCTTTCCTCCGAAATGAAGCACAGCCTCAAATCCATATCACCCCAACCTTGTCCACTAGTGTCTGCATCAGGCCCCTCTTTCCCCATGTCCTCCTCAGCCCCAAAGCCCCCACTACAGCCCTCCTAAGCCCTCTACTCCCCAGCTCCCATCTTCACTCCACACCTCCCCAGCCACATCTAGCCCTAGCCCTGACTCCAGCCCCCAGCTCCCTCCATCCCTCCCCAGCCCCCCATCCTGACTCCTTGCTTCAGTGACTCCCCTGCTCCCGACCACTCCATTCCCACCCCCAGTCTCTGGCTCATCATACCCACCACCACCTTCCGCTGGCACAGCATCTTCTGCTTCCCCTTGGGGCTCTCGGACTCCCTGAGCAGCAGCAGTGCAGCCAGGAGCAGAGACTACAAGGCAATGGCAGGCAGAGAGCGCATGGTGTGGGGGTGCTGGGCTGGCTAGGAGCGGAGTGGTGGCGGGGGGAATCACATGTCTGATGGGTTAAAAAAGTAAAGGGGAATGCATTGAAATGCTACAGGGCTGCAGCTTGTGCAACTCCCCTTCCCTTGGAAGGAGACCTCCCCCTTGCATGCCAGCCAAGCCTGGCAGGAGCGCAGGCCAGTTCACCTGTCCAAGAGCCCTCACTAGCAAGCAAGGGGAGATCACATGTCTGGCAGGGGTTAAAAAAAGTAAGGGGGAA
>ML681984.1:48307657-48401138 GCA_007922195.1 Podocnemis expansa
GGCCCTGAAACACTGGCTCGGTACATTCCCCCTTACTTTAACCCCTGGGTATTTCTCACAACAACAGGAGAGAGATTTTCAACATAGGAAAGGATGAATATTTAAAAAGAAAACAACACACAAAAACACAAAAATTAGGGACTGAGACCTGCATGATTTGAAGTCAATGGTGCTTGCTTAGTAAGTATTCTAATATAAATCAATGATTTGATAACAGTAACAAGTCTTGTGGATTGGGGAAGTGGTAGATGTGATGTATCTTGACTTTAGTAAGACCTTTGATATGGTCTCATGTGAAGGGAAGAGCAGCCTAGACAGTGCTAAGGTGGGCATATAAGTGGCTGGAAAACTGTTCCCCAAGAGTAATTATCAATGGTTCACAGTCAAGCTGGAAAGGCATATTGAATGGGGGCATGCAGGGACACTTATGTTTGTGTCCAGTACCAACCTGGGAGGGGTTGCAAGTGTTTTGAAAGACAAGATTAAAATTCAAAATGATCTGGACAAACTGATGAAATGCCTGGAAGTAAATAGGATGAACTTCAGTAAGTATTTTATTGAGGAAGGAACAATTAATTGCACACATACAAAGTGTAAAATGACCGCCTAGGAAGGATATAGCAGGGTTTATAGTAGATCACAAGCTAACAGTGTAACACTGTTGCAAAAAATGCAAATATTTTTCTGAAATGTATTAGAAGGAGCATTGTAAGTAAGACAGGGGAAGCAATTCTTCCTCTCTTCTCCAAGCTGATAAGGCCTCACCTGGAATATTCTGTTCAAATCTGGGCATCACATTTCAGAAAAGATGTAGACAAATTGGGAAGTCCAGAGAAGAGCGAAAAAATGATTGAAGACCTAGAAAACATGACATGTAAGGAAAGATTTTAAAAAGGATGGGTTTCTTTAGTATAGAGAAGAGACAACTGATGGGGGACAAGATAAGTTTTCATGTCCATAAAAGGTTGTTACAAGGAGGAGAGAGAAAACATGTTCTTGTTAATCTCTAAGAATAGGATGGGATGAAATAGGCTTAATTTACAGCAAGGGAAGTTTAGATTGGACATTAGGAAAAACCTTCCTAACTGTCTCTTATGCACTGAAACAAACTGCCTAGAAAGACTGTAGAATCTCTATCATTGGAGCTTTTTAAGAACAGTTTGGACAGACACTTGTCAGGAGTGGTCTAGTTATTATGGAGTCTTGCCTTGGGACAGGACAAGATAACTTCTCAATGTCCCTTCCAATCCTGCACCTATATGATTCTATGCTTTCATTTGTGATTAGCCATTGGACAGTTCACACCTTACCAAAGCACAACAGATTGATTTCAGCCTTGCCTTTAAATTGCATTTTCAGATGTTAAATAACGGTATCTTATTTGAAATATATATTTGGAAGTCAATTGAGCATTGATCACTACTTAACCATATGACCAGAGTGGAAGTGATTGTCAGGAGACAATCTGATCTGATCTGATGAGTAGAACATAGTGTCTGTATTTTTTTGTTAATGTAACTAAATTTCTGTAATTCTGATATTTAAAGTATAAATTTAATCTGTTAGAGCATTTAAATAACTCTTCCACTGTGTTTATTAACAGTTCAATGCAAACAAAATTTCATAATTAAGGTAATTTCACTTCACTATATGCCTTTCTTGTGTCCTGCACATACCAGTGTGAGTGTAAAAGGAGTAGCAGTTATTAGTGTATTTTAGGTATTAATAATATCTGCTGAATCAGGGAACTCTAGACACCTAAACTCAGGTCTTAAAATGTGTGCATATTCTCTTTCACTCACATTATTTGTGGATGCACGAATTTAAAAGAAGTATCTATTAATTGTTAATATATTTTGTCTCTTCTTGTTAACCAGATGCTGCTGTTAACTCTGGAGAACTATGGTTCATAAACTTCTATTCCCCACGATGTTCACACTGCCATGATTTGGCACCCACAGTATGTATTTACAGTCAGCATCTTATTTCCAAAAATGGTTTGCAAGTACCCATTGTTTTCAATTAGAGTAAAACTCTATCAAGTTGATTTACTGACTGTTACTTAAAATAGCAAAGAACAGAAGAATTTTGAAAACTAATTATTTGCAAAGAAAAATACTCCAAACTCTCTCTTTTTGCTCTTCCTCCTTTTTAGTGGAGAGAATTTGCTAAAGAAATGGATGGACTAATACGCATTGGAGCTGTGAATTGTGGTGATAATAGAATGCTTTGTCGAATCAAAGGAATTAATAGTTACCCAAGTCTCTATGTTTTCAAAACTGGAATGGTGAGTAATTAAACTTGGTTTTGCTTTTTTCCATGTTTTACAAATAATGGATGTTTTATATGCTATTTCCATCTTGTGCACGTATTTGTATTTCGTTTCATAAAGCCTTTAAATTTTATATACAATAAGTAAATTAAAATTTAAAAAATTCTAAAGAATACTAAATGAAAGGTTTTTTTGGTTTTTTTTTTTGGTTTTTTTTATCATTGATCCTCCTGTGGTAAATATTTTTTTCTGTAGTAGTCTGATTTATAAAAAGTTATTTTGACTTTCATTCACTCTGAACAGTCCAATTACAGTGGGCAATTTCAATTTTGATTGTGTTATCACAAACTAAATGAGAAAGGTCAAACACCTGTCAAAAAATGCTCTTCTGATCATTTTATAAGACAGTGAGTATCACTTTTTCCATTTTTGAGGGGAAATTTAGACACTGAAATTAAATGATTTATTCAGGGCTGTATGATGACCCACTTGCTGGTGGATTCTCTGTATCTTAAAGTGTCATGATTTGAGGACTTTGATAACTCAGTCATAAGTTAGAGGTTTATCACAGGAGGTTCCGTGGTCCACATTGTATAGGTGGTCAGACTAGACAATCATATTGGTCCCTTTTGACCTTAGTTAAGTGGTAGAGTCAGGAATTTAATTCAAAGCTTTGAACATCCTGACCAGTATTCTATCTACTGAGCTGTACTGCCTCTGCTGTCACAATTCTGTACTGGAGTTTTCAACAATGTGGGAAAATGTTTAAATATGTGCAATAGTTTGTTTTAAACCTAATGAACTTTGACAGTGTTTCTTTAAAACACACCTGCAAATAATTTTTACAGAATTTCTTCCGCTGTAGCACTATGCTGAACTATATAATATTTAGTGTGGCTATTGAAAATTCAGCATAGAATGCAGCAGTGGAGAGAATTTATAAATGAATTTCCAGAGTCCCTGGAAATGGAATTATTTAGAGAAATGTAAACTTTTGAGCTGGTTAAAGCAGAGGAGACATATCTTAACAGTAGTTTGGCACAGCACTCACTTGTTTTAAACAAACAGACATAACTAGAGGAACTGATGTGTCTGAGGCCTTGTACTCCTTGTTGTCTTGCTGGATTGAATGGAAGTTGCATATAAAATAGACTAGGGCCTGAGCCACAAAAGAAAAAAATTAAGGTTGGATTCTGAACACACTTTAAAGTTTGGAATGGAGTTTGAAAGCATTTGGGTCTAGAGTTTTGGTTATGGCCATCTGCAGTGTAAATAATAATTTCAGTGATGAATTACTGTGTAATGATTCGTATAAATTAAATGTTGCATTAATTTTTTTTAATAGAATCCAGTGAAATATTATGGAGACAGATCCAAGGAAAGTTTAATGAGTTTTGCCATGCAGTATGTCACAAGCACAGTGACAGAGTTATGGGCAGGTAATGAAATTTGTTTGGGCTGTTAGATCTTATTTTGTTTGGGTTTTTTGTTTAGTTTTAAGATATGGGGTATTGCAAGGATTAGACCTACATATTATATGTTGTCTGTATCCACTATTTCTTACTGAAGTTTGAAATCTGTTTATGCACACACGTGCACAATAACCAAAATTTGAAAAATTAATTCTAATTATGCTAATAAGTATTATTGTTTCACAGTTTATGGATTTTATTGTGCTATTCGTTTTTTAGGAAATTTTGTTAATGCTATTCAAACTTCATTTGCCTCTGGTGTTGGCTGGCTGATCACTTTCTGCGCTGAGCATGGAGGTAAATATATTAAACAAAGCAACATGAATACAGTTCTCTTTTGTTTTTCACAGGCAATGTCACATTTGCTGCTGCTTCTAATGAAGTTTTAATGGCTAAAATTCACCCATAGTGTGAAGGACCAGCACAAAGTCACATGGACCACTTAAGCCTGATCATAGGGTTATTTGGGAAAAGAAACATAAATGTAGGTATGCCTATGTATCCTGTATGTGTCACAGGAAAGGCTTCTGTGCTGGCCCCACAATAGGGCCTGGCCATGAGAGAGTTCATAGGAGCACGTTTTTGCAGTAACCCACATTTCCTGTGCAGCTGGCACAGAGGGGTTTTAACTACCGTTACAGCTCATGAGCTGCAAGATCAGATACTAGAAAGGTACGCAGCATCCCTGCTTTGTGGCCCTAGGTTGGTGGGAGTGATGGATTTTCCCTCTCCAATCAATGCAAAAAAGATCGAATAATGATTAAATACTTCAGGCGTTATGTAGCTCTTGTATTACCAGAGTTTGCATATCACAAATTACGAATCTAATGATCAAATAAAAAAATAAAAAACCTTTTAAATCAATCACTGGGTTTTTGGATTGGCACTCTTCCCAGAACCCTCCCCATGTAGTGTCCCATATCCGGCCATTTGGGATATTTGTTACTAGAATTCACAGATAGGCCATGTGCATTGTAGGCAGTCTCATCATACCATCCCCCTTAAACTAATCAAGCTAAATCTTAAAGCCGGTTTAAGGCTTTTTGCCCTCACTGCTCCTCTTCCATTCTAGAACTTCACACATCTGATGGTTAGAAATGTTCATCTAAGTTCAAGCATAAACTTGTTGATGGTCAGTTTACATACATTTGTTCTTATTGCCAACTTTGGGACTTAACTGTTCTCCCTCCCTGGTGTTTATCCTTCTGGTGTATTTAGAGAGAGCAATCGTATCTTCTTTCAGTTTGTTTAGCGTAACCAAGTGAAGGCCAAGATCTTTGACTCTCAGAAGGTAGATTGTTTTCCATCCCTTACATCATCCAAGTAGCCCTCCTCTATGCTTATTCCAGTTTGAATTCATCTTTTGTAAGCACAGGAAACTTTAGAAATGTGCACAGTATCCCAGATGAGATCTAACCTCTGCCTTGTATAAAGGTGATAACATTTCACTTGCTCTACTGGAAATTTTTCAGGCAACACACCCTAGGATTGCATTAACCTTTCTCATAGCTGTACGCATTAGCAGCTCAAAGCTGTCCTGTTATCAGCCATGCCTTTCTCCTCTTCTGTTACTTCCAGCTGTTAGGTCCCCAGCTTATAGCAGAAAATCCTGTTGTTAATCCTTAAATGCATGACCTTGCACTTCGCACTATTAAATTTCATTCCATTTCTATTATTCAGTTTTTTCAAAGTCATCCAGATCTTTTTGTATGATTTCTGGCCCTCCTCCATATTGGCAATACCTTCAAACTTTATGTTACCTGCAAATTTTATTAGCACACACTTACTTTTTATGCCAAGGTCATTAATGAAAATATTAAATAAAACTTGTCTGAAGACTGATCTATGAGGAACTCCACTAGTAACCTGGCAGTTCGCCTTTTGGTATGATCCATTTTAGTCTCCCATTTATCTAGTTTCCTATCCATCTTCTAATTCTATCAATTTTCATCTTCTCCATTTTAACTAATAATTTCTTCTGTTGAGCTGTGCCAGATGCATTACTGAAATACAGGTAGACTACTAGATCTACCCTGTTTCCTTTTGTCTTTTTTATTTTTTAAATCAGTTGCCTTCTGCAGTACTTTCTGGAATGTTTGCAGGGTTTCTAATTCCAGTGAAATCTTCCTATGACAACATTTGACACATGACAGATTCTTTTTTAAACATTTGCTCATTCAAGAGGCCATTTACAAGGTCAGGAACCATAAATCATGTAAAATAATAGTTTTTGTTACACAATGAGAGGATTCTCTGCCAATAAAATTGATACAGAATATTTTCATTCTCATTTTCATTTGTCATGGGCATCCCATAGGAAGTAGCATCTCAAATTTTTCACTTGAAAAGCTACAGAAATATGAAATCAATGGCCAGCAAACTAGACTGCTTCCACCTGGGGTTCCTGGTGAAGAGAGGAAGAATTCCAAACTAAAGTTTAATGAACTGATAATTTAAAGCCTTGTGTTTACAGTCAAATCATTTTTTTCATTTTCCAGATTGTTTGACTTCCCGAACACGCCTTAAGCTAGCTGGCATGTTGGTAAGTAGCATTTCATTTTAAATGTTACTCATTGTATTTCAATCAAAATTCTAAACAGTGAAATTTTTATGCTAAAGTCAATGGCAGACCTCCCACTGACTTTAATAGGGTCAAGATTTCACCCAGTAACTTCCGAACAGTTTGTTTTCAGATCATCTTTATGTTTGAGAACCATCTCATTACTGCACATGATATAATGGAACTAAATGTTTAAAAGATTTCCTAACATAGTATATATGAATATCAAAGTACTGTTGTGCTATACTATGTGTGTCTTCTCGCTATCTCCTTCACACAGTAGCTAATTGCCTCTTGTATTTGCAGACATTCTTCTGAACATGAGTGTCAAAATAACATTCTCAAATTGTTGCTCCTTATTACAGGAAGGCCTCGTTAGTGTAGGCTGGATGGACTGTGCCACCCAGGGTGAGCTTTGTGATAGTTTGGATATCTCATCTAGTACTACAGCATACTTTCCACCTGGAGCCACCTTAAGTAATAAAGAGAAAGGAAGCGTTTTGGTATGAGTTACTTTTAAATGGTTTGTGTATAGATACAGTATGGTGGTAGTGATGAGAAAGTGTATAATAAACATTCACTGAGCAAACAAAACTGAATTTGCTATATTGAGAAATGTCTTTTGTTACCAGTTTTACATTTAACTTTTTATGTGCTACCAGTAAATGTGATATGTAATAAGTTGTATCCTCTTAATGCTTCAAAAAAATGTGATCTCCATGCAATGAAAATTCACTTGCAGTGCCTGTCACTGTGCATATATGCTGTATTGTGGTATGCTAATACCACAGCACCTTAAACTCTTGTCAGTTGTCTTGCAATTAGTGTTCTTAGTTTATGCAAGAAAATCACCAAAGTGAAATGTGACTTGCTCTCTCACTGATGCTAAAGACACCTAAGCTCTTCTTCAGAACTGAACCTGAAGAGAAAGTAACAGTCACTCGAGTTACATGACATCCACCAGCATTGTCATTAGTTCTTATGCCCTTCCTGGTGTTTGCAAAATTAGAGAAATACTGTTTTCTGTATCATGCAAGTCATACAATAAAAGAGAGATGTTGCAAAACCAAGTATTTTTAGAGTTAGGGGCATGGCTTTGTTTTAGTACTTGTTCTGATAATGACTGGTATTTTGTGCTTTTAGTGAGATTTACACTCCTATATGCCAAAATCACTTTTGAAAATGAGACTTGGGCATCACGACAATGCGCACAGCAATGCCTAAATACATTTTTAAAATCTGGGCCTAAATAGCTGACTGGTTTGGTATTATGTTCTTCTAATGGCAATTGAGAAAGCGAAGTTTGACTCACGTAACATGTTTAACAGCATTTTTCAATTGATGAATGGGGTCTAATCATGTTAATTCTGTTAAGGAATGCTAATAAACAACAATCAGATTAATGTTTATACATTTTATGTAATGAATGATCTTTTTCCTCTTCCAGTTTCTTAATTCTTTGGATGCCAGAGAGATATATTTGGAAGTAATGCAGCATCTTCCAGATTTTGAAATGCTCTCTGCAGCCTCCTTAGAGGTAAGGTTTTTAAAGAATAGTGTTTATCATTTTAAGTTTAAAAGGACACATTTAGCAAAGTAATTATTTGTCTTTCTGAAAAGGGTGGGGTTTTTTGTTTTTTTTTCGTTACAAACAATTCCCTAGAATTACTGTAACCAAAAGGAAGTTTTTTGGTTTGTTTGTTTGTGGTTTTCCTCCTCTAGCTTGCTTTGTTTGACAGCCTTTTATCTGTGGTGAGTTTCATTGTTTCCTCTGTTTGCAGTCAGGCCTTTCACACAGTAATTGGGAAAGGTAACATTTTTTAAAAACAGGAAAATGTGATTAAATCAAAAAGAACGCAGGATGATATAACCCCATGTCTATTGTTTTAATTGACTAAATTCCCAGTGGACTGTTTCAGCGACTAAATCTAGTGTCATTGATGTCCTGATCATTAAAGACTCAGTGAAATGGGTTGATACCTATTAGAGCATATCCAAACTAAACCTGAGTCTCCTTTGACTAGACTAATAATATTATTTGCACAAGTGGCTCTTTAGTATGTCTCCTTCCTCTTTGATGCACGGGGTGCTAAAACACTGCACGGTTTAATTATTAACCAATCAGGTGCTTCTATTGTGGTGTTACCCAGTTACGTTACCAACTTGCATTGAGTTATTAACTTATTTGCTGTGAGAATAGTAAACTACATATTTCCCCTATCACACTGTTGAAGTTACTTTAGTAAATTGAACAGTGAATTAAGGCTCCTTTGCTCTTTGGAGTAATACTGATCACTGCTTTGGCCAGGCTCTTGAACCACTTCGGTCAAATTATCATTGCTTTAAAGAGAGAGTGGAAAGTTCAGCAAATTTGATCTAGTATGACAGAGTCAAATTTAAAAAGAGCTATCAACTAGTTTTTTTAATTCTCTTTTATGGTGGTGTTTTATAGAAAAAATGTTGTTTATATAGTTTTGAAGTACAATGGAATATAATGCTCAGCTTATTGGATAAAGGTTTAGGTTCTAATTGAATTGTTTGGCATTTGACTTGTAATAACATAACTGAAAACATGGATTTATCATCTATAACTGGTAGAAACTGAAAGCTAAGCAGTTCTCTCTCATTTTCTTCCCATTTAAAGGACCACCTGGCTCATCACCGGTGGCTGATTTTTTTTCAGTTTGGTGAGAATGACAAGTCAAATATGCATGAGTTTAAAAAACTGAATTTTCTACTTAAAGATGAACATATTCAGGTAAGAATACTCATTTATTTAACAGCAGACTCCCTAGCTTCCCACCAGTAAGCTGTCCTATATTACCTTCTTCATCACCACCTGTCAGTTGAAAGTACTGAGGGAGCTTTTACTCTCACACCTGTGTATATCTGGGGTAACATCATTAATTGCCAAACAAAATCTGGCCAATTAAGTAAAACTTGAATATGTTAAAACAAGAAAGAACAGGAAACAATTACAATACAAATGCTCTCCTAAACCTTCCTTATTGTATGAGATCATTGGATTGGACAGGTAATTCCTGTTATAGACCAGAATTTTCAGACTTGGAATGTGCAAAGTTAGGAACCCAAACCCCGATTTAGATGTCTAAATCAAAGTGATTTTTCACAGTACTGAGCACTTGCAGCTCCCACTGAAGTAATGATATCAAATGTGCTCCACATTAAATAAGTCCACTCTGAGTTAGGTACCCAGGTATGACTTAAAGGTATCCACATTCAGGCGCTTGTGTTTTGAAAACTGGCTCTAATCCATATTTGTCTGATTTTAACTGTTTTATATTTAATATGTCTGGTAAACCTAGTGCCGTTTTTCCTGTACAAAGACAAAGACATACTCCAAAATAAAAAACCAAGCACAAAAAAAAAACCTCTTACAAATCTTGAATAGTTTTTAAATATTTACCACCACAACGATTTTATAATTTTCTTATCTTTTTTGTATGAACAAAGTTGGAACAAAATTAGCTTTCACTCTTAAAGGTAATTCAAAGCAGTTTTTATGTAACCAGGGGAAGTTTGTGTTAAAAACATAGATCATACATGTTGCCAAGTTCCAAAGGGGCACCTGTGTTAGTCTAGTTCAGTGAAACAAACCAAGGAGTCCTCCACAGGACTCCTTGTTTGTTTTATAGATCATACAGTTTCTAATGTAAGAAGTAATTTCCATGGACATCAGTAGTTACTCTGCTAAGAGTGGAACTTGGGTCCCTGGTATTTATCTCAGATCCATGTTTTCTCTTGATATTTTATTTGGAAGAAATTGGATTGTTCTAGTTCTTATTCCATGTACCTGTCTTCGAGGTGAGAATTAGCAGTGCCTAGCTGTGTTGCAATATTAAATTGTTTTGGTTTTAGATGCTTTTCTCTACATAATTGTGCTTCCAGTACATAGTACATTTGTGTGAATTGTATTGCTCCTTAAACATATTAGTCATCAAACTGATCAAGAACCACTCACATTTATAAAAGATTATTACATTTATATTTGAAAAGAAGTATCCTTAAAGACGACCATCTTAACTTGCATCAAGTTTCTAAATGCATTAATGTAAATAAATTAGAATCCTTCTTAAAAACATAAAAACATTACTGTTTGTTTAATAATAGGTTGGAAAGTTTGACTGCCTTTCTGCACCAAGTGTCTGCGGTAATCTGTATATCAATCAGCCATGTCTAGCAGTCTTTAAAGGAAAGGGAACTGAAGATTATGAAATTCATCACGGTAAGGCAAACTTTGATAGAAGTTTTAAATTATTGCATGATTTTAGATGAAATCTTTTGCAGACTAAATTTGTTTTTCAGAACAATTGTTTTCACAACTCTAATGATATTACATCGTTTTGCTTTAACATTGCCTATTACCTTGATTCTATTATTCCATATCCTTTTTTTCATCTGTGAGCAATCCTCAAACCCCCTAGGTTCTCTTCCTACTTATTCACTTTTTAGTATTCCCTCTTTTTCAAAGACAGTATTACAACCTTGGAGTGAAAATAGGAATTTTGGAAGTTGATCAGTGCTGGTCTTTCCTTTGGGAAACATAGATGAAAAATGGCAAAAGGCACTCCCTTCCCCATATGCAAAACATGCTGTTTGCACAGTGCTTTTGACTTCAAATTTTTGGAATCTGATCTCTTATTTTATGAGAGTCAGCAGAAGGTACTCCACCAAAATTAAGATCTATTTGCTGATTTCACATCCAAACACTGTCACATTCTGTGGTGAAATCCACACCAGTAAAAAATTGCATTACCTCTCACCCTGTAAAACCAAGTGGCTCACAATGCCTGGCTAATGTAGTTCTTTGCCTGGAACTTCCACGGTCAGCAACAAGCATGCATTCGGTCTCTGTACTGGGCAGCCTTGGACCAGTGCCTTGGATTCCGGAGCCTGCCTTCAATTCCACTGGCTTCACCTAGCCTTGGTTAACAACTGGGAAGATACCCCTACACCCTCCCCAGTCCTGAATTTTACCAAAAACACTGTTCTGAAATGTCCAGCCCTGTCCTGGAACAATCAGAGGGATATTAAGGTTTGTTACCTTTTTAAGGAGCCAGTATTCAACACTTGCTGTTTTAACTGGAAATACCAAACAGGTCACACCACTGGGTTGTCTTAGAGTAAAAAAAAAAAAAAGAAGATACCATTTTAAGTGAATTCAGGTACAAGAGAGAAAGTTAGAAATTGTTATCAGCAAAACAAAAATGAAAACATGCATCTGAAACTTAATCTAGCAACTTTTGGTTCAAGACTTTGTGTAAGATGGTCATTCTCGCCCACGGTCTTCCAACAAGGTTGTTAGTGATGCTCTCTTCAGTCAGAATAGGACTGTACTTAGATTTAGAAAGCTTTTGACAAGATCCTTCACCAAAGGCAGATAAACTAAGTAAGCAGTCATGGGATAAGAGGGCAAGTCTTCTTGTGGATCAGTGACTAGTTAGGTAGGAAACAAAGGGTAAGACTATATGATGAGTTTTCAGAATGGAGAGAGGTAAATAGTGGTGTCCCCAATGGTCTTTAAAGGGACCAGCACTGTTCAACATATTCCTAATAATAATCTGGAGAAAGGGGTAAGGAGTGAAATGGCAAAGTTTGCAAATGACATGAACAGATTCAAGATAATGAAGTCCAAAGCAGACTGCATAGAGTTACAATGGGATCACACAAAGATCGGGACTGGGCAACAAAAGTTGGATGAAATTCAGTGTTGATAAATGCAAAGTAATGCACATTGGAAAACATAATTCCAACTATACATATACAATGAAGGGAGCTGCCACAAAATTAGTTGTTTCCACTGAAGAATCAAGAAAGAGATTCTTGAAGTCATTGCGAATAATTCTCTGAAAATATCTACTCAATTTGCAGCAGCAGTAGTCAAAGAAAGCTATCAGAATTTCAGGAATCATTAGGAGGGGGATAGGTAATAAGACAAATTATCATATTGCCTCTTTATAAATCCATGGTCCACGCACATCTTGAATACGTGTGCAGATCTGGTCACTCCATCCCAAAAAAGATGTATCAGCATTGGAAAAGATACAAAAAAAGGTGAAGTAAAATGATTAGGGATATGGAAAAGCTTCCCTAAGAAGAAGCTAGGACTTTTCAGCTTGGAAGAGACGACGGGGGGGGGGGGGGGGGATATTATAGAAGTCTATAAAATCATGAGTGATGTGGAAAAAGGAAATAAGGAAGTGTTATTTACTCCTCATAGCACAAAACTAGGGTTCATCAATGAAATTACTAGGCCACTGTTTTAAAATAACTTTTGCTGAGGCAGGGCTCTTGTGATTTTGAACATGTGGTAACGTCATACAGGGGAATTCATAACTTTTACACATACTTTTCACTGTAACAGGATTGACTATTGATATTACTGTTCACCAGCAAGTTGTTTTCAAATGAAACTCACAAGACATATTTCAAAGATTATTACAGTAGCATATAGGATGTGAATACAGGGATGCTTTCAGTCACAACCGTATGGCCATTTTTGCTATATATGCTTAGCCTCGTCTTAAACGCACCAGTAAATAATTCAAAACCTACACCAGTGGTCCCCAACATTTTTCAGGCTGGGGACCCCTTTTTAACAAAAAAACAAAACAAAAAAACAAAACAAAAAAACCATCTTTGCAACCCCTGCCTGATTATGTAATCTGGTCCACACTGGCAGACTCTAGCCTGCACCACTCTCGCGGTGCCTTTGGGACAGCCAGCAAGCGACACCACCACCACCATGTCCCACGTTGCTAGGGAGCCAAGCTACGATGGCTATGGCCCCCTGCCTTTGCCCTGCCGGGGAGCCTCTGTGGCCCCATCCCCCCGCAGGGATCCAGCCACAGGCTAGTAGAGTCAGCCCTGGCAGGGAGCATTGGGGCTGCAGCTGGATTCTGGCCCCGGTAGGGAGAGGCTCTGTGGACCCCCTGCAATATATCTGCAGACCCCTGGGGGTCCCTGGACCCCAGGTTGTGAACCACTGACCTACACTATTGAAGTGTTCCCTTGAAAAAATTCTGAAGTGCTGTAAAAATGTAGGAGTGAACTCAGGGTTAGATTTGAAGGTCATGTAAATATGTGTAGCTCTATCAAATTCAATTTTTATGCAGAGTTACACCAGCTGAAGATCTGCCTTTCAGATTCTAAAGCATGGAGAGCATAGCACACAAGAGAACTCAACCAGAGACATATTTTAATGAAACTTCCTACTGAGCTCAGGCTTTGCTTTAGAAGGAACCAACAAAGCTTCCGTCAGACAGAAACAATGTTTTTGTAGCCAGATTCATTATGAGTTACAAACAGCATAAAGAGCTTGTATCATTTTAGTTTAAATATTGGTATGGCTACAATCAGTGCCAATTCATCTAATGTTTTCCTTGCAAGTTTTCAAAGTTATTTTTGAACTCACAGGTATGTATCTTCTCTTCAGAATGAGTCCTTTTAATTTGTACAAAGTAGATGGTATCTACAGTCTTTGCCAACAACTCGTACTTCTAGTTGTTTGAAATATCTCAGTTCTTGTTTTGTCTCTGAGAGAGTAATTTTGGGGATATCATTGGTCTGAACTGAGTGAGAGCAATATTAAATTGCATCCTCACTATGCTGAAGTTCCTTCAGCTCAATCATTTTCAAAACCAAAAAAACCAAAAAACATTTCAACAAGGAACACATAGTTCTATGTTTTATCATGGCTAAACATTTTATGCATTGAGCATTTTCTTACCCAGATATCCAACATATTAATTGCCGTACATATTTTCTACACTGAGAAGACTAAAGAAACGTTTACCTAAGTTAAGATGATAGCTCTACAGTTTATTTAATAAGGCCTATTCAAGCCAATTAAAGTTAACTGAAAGAGTACCATTCACTTTGAATCAGTCTGGCGAGTGACAAAGTTTGCATTTACCCAGCTCTTCAGCCTGATCTCTAGTATAACATTCACAATAAGACAAATCATACACTCTTTATGAAACGTGCTCCTGTTTTTGGTAACTATATACTGAGTAATCAAAGAATGCAGATATTGAAAGTAACAATGGCTTGTTTTTTGGGGGGCTGGCGGGGTAGGAAAGAAGATCCTATATGACATAATTGCATTTGCCAAGGAGAGTGTAAATTCTCATGTTATCACACTTGGGCCTCAAAATTTTCCTGGCAAAGAAAAGGAACCATGGCTTGTTGACTTCTTTGCTCCTGTAAGTAGCTGACTACTTTATTTTTTTTTCTTTTCGTTTTCATTTTGCTAAAATAGATTATGTGAATATTTTATTAAAATACCAGTATTGTTTTTGTAGATTATACTCTACAGCATGGGGCACCCTAATAATTCTTTATCCCAAAGTTGCACCATGTTCTATGGCTTTTACCCTTTATTGGAGTCTTGTTATAAAGACCACATATTGCTTGGCATACAGTGTCAGAGAGAGAAAGTAATGTTTAAATTCACATTTCTGCACAGGGCTGATTATAAGAGAATTAGATGTTCTTTGCTTTGTTTTAAGTTGTGGTGATTTGCATTTTTGTTTTTTAAGTGGTGTCCTCCCTGTCGAGCTTTGTTGCCAGAGTTGAGAAAAGCGTCAAAGCACCTGATTGGTCAGCTTAAATTTGGCACACTAGACTGCACAATTCATGAAGGGCTTTGCAACATGGTAAGCTGCAAGTATTAAATCATCTTTTTCAATAAATGCTATTTTCTTGTTGTTAAAACTTTCAAAAGACATCCAAACTGGGTGCTCTAGTATCAAAACTTCTTGTCAAGGGAATAAAATATACAAATCTCTTAAAAGAATCTGTAAACTTAAAATATGTTCAGCTGTAAGAGTAAAGTCTTGTCCAGCCTTCTTAGTGGCTAGGAAGGATTTTAATTCCAGTGCAGAATTATTACTTTCTGAGGAAACCTGAATGAGCATAGATGCAGTTCCTCATTCCTGCTCTAATTGCAGAATGTATACTGGTCCTGTTATGGCTTTGAACGTAGAAAGATAAAAGCAGCCCAGGAATTTACACTTACATGGATGGAACGTACTTGTTGGTCAATGGCATATTGGGCTGCATCACTAAAATGTTGCCAGCAAATCAAGGGATGTGATTATTCCCCTTTATTCAGTGCTGATGAGGCCACATGTGGACAACTGTGTCCAGTTTTGGGCTCCGCGCTACAGAAAGGATTTTGACAAATTAGAAAGAGTCCAGCAGTCGGCAACAAAAATGACTGGGGGTTGGGGTGCATGATTTACGAGGAGAGACTGAAGGATCTAGGCTTATTTAGCCTGCAGAAGAGAAGACTACGGAGGGATTTGATAGCAACCTTCAACTGCTTGAAGGGGTGCTCCAGAGAAGAGAGAGCTAGGATGTTCTCAGTAGTAACAGAAGAGAGAACAAGGAGCAATGGTTTCAAGTTACAGCTGGGGTAGTTGAGGTTGGGTTTTAGGAAAATCTTTCTTACCAGGAGGGTGGTGAAGCACTGGAATGGGCTACCTAGGGAGGTGGTGGAATCTCCCATCTTTCGAAACATTTAAGGGCTGGTTAGACAAAACCCTGGCTGGGATGATTTAGTAGGACTGGTCCTGCTGTTAGCAAGGGGTGGACTAGATGACCTCATGAGGTCCCTTTCAGCCCTATGGTTCTATGATTTTCATAATCCCATAAAAGAACTCAGAGTTCAAGTTCCCCCATCCAGACTACAGCAGCTTTGTAATTTGCTGTGCATTTGTCTGCATTACAAATCAGGACGACTTCTGGAAGTCACAAGAGATGTGGGATCAGTCCACATATTTAAGAAGCAGCAGAAGCAGCTTTCTTTAGCCTTGTTGCCATTTTACTTCCATAGACCTTTTCTACATCAACAGTGCTCATTGAATTCAACAACTTATAAAAATAAATAAATAAATAAATAAAACCCCTCAAACTAGTGTAATCTAACAGATACACAATTAACCAGGATAATTCTGTGTTTTATAGTGAAAAATTTGAAGTCATAAGATGCTTGAGGAAATTGGAACTGAAATACTTAAAGATACAGGGGTAGCCAATGAATATAGATACTGAAGGATTTAAATCATGGAATAAATCAGGTTTACAGATAGCAACATTAATGTACAGTTCTTAGTACAATACGTGCGTTTTTTCTTGAAAGTTGGAGTAGGACGCAGCCGAAAACTTCAACTAAAGCTTTTTTGTTTTTAAGAGAGTTTGGAGGGACGGTTCAGAATACTTAGTAAATAAAGTCTGTAGGTTTGTTCCATTAACCCTAAGCACAGTGAAAGGAGTCTTGAATGGGTTTTAAAGTGTTTACAGCATCTTAAAAAAGGCAACATCCTTTTCCTTATGAATTAATGTTTGGAGACCCCCAGACCATAGTCCTTTTGAGGCCTTCCAAGGTTTCATTTATAGAAATCCAAGAAATTAGAGAAAAGCAAGGCTGGCAGAGTGTGGAAGAGGTCATCTAGTCTACACACAACTTCCCCCACCCCACTCCAGCCCTACTGAGGCAAGTATATTATCTGAATGCATTGAGTAGTTGTACTGTGCAAAGCAAATTGGGCAGCAAGAGTATGGGTCACTAGTAGAGATGGTCTTTAATGGATTGGCAGCAAACAAGAACATTCTTTGCAATTCTTCTTCTTGTGTTTTTTCAATAGCATAACATTAGAGCTTACCCAACCACAGTGGTGTTCAACCAGTCTAATGTGCATGAATATGAAGGTCATCACTCTGCTGAACAGATCTTGGAGTTTATAGAGGTATGAGAGTCACACATTTTGAGATGGTCAGTCCCTGAATTCATCAGTATCCCATTCACATTGTAAACTGCTACACACACTTTCTGTCTGACCTTGAACAAGTCAGTGTCTGTGACTGTGCCTCAGTTCCCCACTGATAAAATGGGGGTAATAACATTTCCTGACATTTTCTTACAGGGATGATAAATACATTAATTATTGTGAGTGCTCAGATACTGTGATAATGGGGCCATAGAAGTGTGTGAGCTAGATAGTAATTGTATCACCCATGAAATGTGCATCTGTCCACACCTTTAGCCTATTCTTCAAAGACTTAATTTATAGAATTTTGACTTAAGATTTAAACAAGCTTCATTTAATAAGATGAGCATAGTAGCATTATGTATATAATCAATTTGTATTTGATAAAATTGCATACAGGATAATTTCATTTGTTTGTGAAATGTAAATCTTATTATTTGTGTATTTTAGGACCTCATGAACCCCTCAGTGGTCTCCTTAACACCAGACACTTTCAGTGCACTAGTTAAACGAAGAAAGTGGGATGAAATTTGGATGGTCGATTTTTATGCTCCATGGTGTGGGCCTTGCCAGGCTTTAATGCCAGAATGGAAAAGAATGGCCAGGGTAAAATGAAAGTCACATATTCAAGTTTTAAAGTATCCTATTTCGGAGAAGTAGTGAGACTGTTCAATGAGCCAGCATGGGGAAGTTACCATAAATGAAAAAAACTAGTGATTAATATAATAAAATTGCATGGCAGTTCTGTGTGTTTCAGATGGGGGGGGGGGTTTAAGTGCCTGTACAATACTAGTATAATTCTATAATATTCTTAATCCCACAAAGTTTGACAAGCTTTAGAATAAATTTCTTGAAGCTTGATTTATTCCTTGCGTATTGCAAACTAAAAGGTGATGAGGTGTTTGTATGTAAAATAAAAAGGTAAAAGATTAAAAGTATATTTATGTACATTGTATCAGAAATGACTTTCATAATCATAGCCTTTTCCCACAGGTCCTTAATAGATAGCTTATCATTAATTAGTTGTAATTAAAGATATAAAACATGAACTCAACATTTACATTTATTTAAAAAAATTAAAATGTTCTTTTGAGGGGTTTTTTCAATTCATGTAATTTAATACTATTTCCAGGATGTTTTAAGCCTGATTTTTTTTCAGTGATCTGAACTACACACCTTTCAGTATTAAGATGTGTACTTGTTTTGCATCATCAATACTGTATGTAGTAATTTGCACACATACTACTGCAAATCCTTCACTTCTGTGCAGTTTCAGGGTCAGTATGTGCCCGCCTAGCAGTGCATGCTGACTAACAGCCTCTTTTCCCCAACCAGAGTGTGGCATACCAGATAACAGAAGTGATGTCAAGAAGAAGTCAACATCCCTTTACATTCCAATACCATCAATGCCTTAAACATTGCTCTGCAGTGCTGTCTGTGATAAAAAGATACCAATACAATACACCATTCTGCAGCTTATGCACCATGCCTAGTATAATTTTGAGATGATCAATTTTATAAATATTTTGATTATTATGAATGTCTAAGTCTCCAGTTTGTCAGTGAGATTCTACTGTATGTATACTATTTCATGTGCACACATACATATGTAATCGCATACAGTGTTGTTAAAAAAAAAAAAAAGCCTTTATTTTCCTTATTGAATACTGAAAAAGTGAGAACAGCAATCATTGAATGCTGGTTACTAAATTTTGAAAGTCATACCTGACAGAGTTTCATACACTGATTAACTAATCTCAGTGTGATCCCAGAGTGATTTTACTGACTAGAAAATGCAATTATTTTTTCTTTTTCAGTTGTTAAATGGATTAATCGCTGTTGGCAGTGTGGATTGTCAAAAATATTTTTCTTTCTGTCACCAAGAAAACATACAGGGATATCCTGAAATAAGACTCTTTCCTCAAAAATCAAATACAGGTCATCATTATTAGTAAGTAAATAACTACTTAAATTTTGAAAATATTTCATGGTTTGTATTTCAACAGTTACATTATCTTGAAAATATATTGAGGGTTTGGGGAGGGTTTGGGTTTGGTTAGTCAAAGCTGTTGGAAACTCTTAAGCATTTACAGGTACTGTATAGATGGTTTTTATTCTCAACCATTCTGTGATTTTTCAGTTCTGTAATATTAAAATAGTGCATGAAATTAAGTTAGTTTCTCTAAGCAGTTGTTTGGGGTTTCTGTTTTATGATCAAGTTTGCCAGAGGTTCTCATGAGCAGTGTATTTATTAACAACATGAAAATCAATTATGTAACTTCAAACAAGTAGTCCTTTGCCATGTGAAAGGTTAAATGTGTAGTTAAGGTAAAACAGTGTCATAAACTTTCCAGTCCATTATCTTTTGCAGAAAATGGCGATAGATCTGACTCAGTGTATCCTTACCTTTAAACAGAGATTACATGTATAGAAATAGGTATAAAAATAATCTTCCTTGACATGTGATTGATATCAACATTATAGAACTTTCAACCTCACTTGTCCAGCAAGCCCATTCAATGCATCATTTGTTTGGGCCAGTGATAGGAAAACACTTATTAGTGAAAAAAGTAATGCTATGGGAAATGAAGTCTGACAATATACAAAAAAAGTAACTATGTTCTGATTTCTTGTGATGTATGTTACCTTTATAACATTGAACACTTCACATTTTGACCCTGGCACCTCAGCAGTCAAATGGAATATTGAAGAGGTTAGACTGAATGGGAAAGACTAGTGATTGTTTATGCAATTGAAGGGTTCCATCAAATGCTTTTTAATAGTAAATAATGTATCCTGTTTTAAGGGTGCCTAAATAAGCTGGTAAAGCTTTACCTGTTGGACTGATTGTGATGCAAGTTTATTTCATTCTTGGGTTTTGTTTTGTTTGTTTTTTTTAATGTGAATCTCTCTATGAAAAAATGAAGTCTCCCAAAGATGGTGTGTTTTCCTACCACAGAGGGAAAAAAAATAACAACGTCAGTCTGCAGAAGGCAGAAATTTGTAATTAAGAAATATGTTAAAATGTACCCTGGGGATAAGTAGGGCCCCTTGAAAGAAATATCACTGAGAACTAAAAACTGTTCATAGAGACTATGAATTTAGATTTTTGTTAAATAAATTCACATTTGTTTTGTTTTAAAATTCCAGCGAAAGACTTTTCTAAAAAAACAATCCCCTACAGTATTTACAGTCCAAATAATACATCTTTGGATAGTAACTAGTGTGTTTTTCATTGTCCAAACTGAGAGAAATGCAGAAATTAATAGAATAAAAAGTAAAACTAGTTTAAAATGTTTCCATTGTGGTGGTAATTGTCTCTGTAACATTGGTTAAATTTTTTACTTAATTCTGTTTTCCATTTGATCATGTACTATTTAATTGTCCCATCTTTATTAGACTTAGCTAATTTATTTGGAAATGTCACCAAAGACACAATGCTCACAAGCCTTTTAGCTGACAGAAATTCAGTTTGACTGGAGTACTAAATTTAGCTTATTCTCCTTTAATTTAACAACATAGATCCTTCTTTCTCCATATTCTACTCCTTTACAATGCATCATTGACTTGTATTATTCAGACTTGAAATTAAAATAACTTTTATAGTATTTAAACTTTGAGAAATATATTCTAAAATTTATGAAGTCAAATTAATTGTATATTAATCTTTATGAGTAAGTTGTTCTAGGTTTGTGTTTAACATCTCTACAAAGTCTTTCAAACCCAATTCAAGCTGTTGCATAATTAGTATTTTCTTGTGCATTCTCCCATAGTAGTTACAATGGCTGGCACAGGGATTCACACTCATTAAGAAGCTGGGCACTTGGGTGAGTTAATGTATTAAAATTTGTTCACAAGCTAGCCAAGTGGTTGTGTCTAGGAGCAGATGGCATCCAGATACCATGCAAACAAGCATTTGAGATACCTAAATAGACATGGATATGTTGCTTCATAAGACAGATTCTGAAATATCTGTACTCTGACTCATGCCTTGAAAGTATTGTTTACAAGGTATTCTTAGCTTACCACAACAGTGAAGGTAGCATAACTATAAAGCATTATTGCAGTCATGGAACACAGCTCTTTGACTTCCTAGATTTCAGACTAAATGACCAGCTCAAATCTTCAAAGGAAGGAGGGAAGAAGAGTATATTGAGAAAAGACCATTCATACTAAATGGACAGAAGTTTGCTCTGCATCCATGCAGATTAAACAACATCCTCTGTTTTCGTTTCAAAGAGAGATGAAATAAGGCTTAGATGCCTATATCTCATGTAAACTAAAAGGACTTTCAACATAATAGTATTACAGTGTTTATTCCATTTCATTCTATCTGTTCCCTAATTTCTTGAAACTTTCTGTAGCGTAACTGGAATTTAAAAATATTTAAGGTTTTTAATATTTTATTATGAACATTTTTCTCCTCTCCCCAGATATTTGCCTCAAGTATCTATAGACCTGACTCCTCAGAGTTTCACAGAAAAAGTTTTGAATGGGAAAGATCATTGGGTCATTGATTTTTATGCTCCTTGGTGTGGCCCTTGCCAAAATTTTGCTCCAGAATTTGAGGTGCTAGCTAGGGTAAGTTTTTAACTGATTGACACGAGCAATAATACCTAGTTCACATATACTGATTTTTCAGCAGATTTACTATGTGCTGCTGCCATGAAGTAAAATATTTATTTCAAAAGCGTAAGTCTTAGGACATGTCTACACAGTAAGTTGCCATTCAGCAAGCCAGGATGTGAATCTGCAGTCCATCCGCTTGCTACACATTGTCGCATGTGAACAAGCCCTTCATTTTCCTCTCTCTTTCCTGTAAAGGGAGTGGACTGTAATCTCATCTTTAATTTCTAAGTATTTTTTAATAGCCTTGCCTGTTGTGCTCATCACCTCAGTATCAAAGTGCTTCATTTACACTGATGTACCTTTGCGAGGCCGGGAAGGATTATCTTATTTTCCAAGTAGGGACTGTAGCGTAGGCAGATTCAGGGACTTGTCCAAGTTCCAAACCAATGTTGGTGGCAGAACAGAGAACGAACCCCAAATTTCCATTTAGTGCATTAGCCTTCCTTTGGTAGGTAGGAAAGAAGTCCATGCTTTTCCTTTGTGTCTTCATTGGGATACAAATTGGTGACAGTCATGCCTGTTTGACCTCCAAAAGACAAACACAAATTTGAAAGTTCATAGAGATGAGATTTTGAACTACATCTTTCAAAAGGAACAGCACAGAATTTACAGATCAAGACTAAGGGGAGGGTAAATTGGCTTTCAGTCTGCCTTTGTACTCTCCTGATTCAGGACTGCTGTAGGAGGTTCCAGCATTAGTAAACACTCCTGGAGATCTAATTTACAGCAAGCTCCTGGTACAGCCGTATGGGTCTTTGTGCCATGGCACCACCATGGACATACCTTTACCATATCCCTGGTACACATGCCCTTGCATCAGGGCTTATGAAGAGGTACTCAGATGGCAGCCTTTATGGATGTTTTTCTCTCTCTGTTGCTCTCATTCTTGATATTTGGTTTTTAAAGGTTTATTTGTTTAGTTTTTTTTTTCTTCTTTCAGAATGAGTAAAGATTTTGCTTAGTATTTTTACACAATTTACTACATTTCTTAAAATAGAAATATCTTCATTCAGATCACACCTCACCACCTTGTAGAACCAACCCATGTTTAAGCCTGTACTGCCTGATTCTCACTGATATTTTTACCATGCGAGGTAGATTAAAGCTAGCTCTGATAACTGTACACAAGCTGTAAATTACATCTGTAGTTGTAGTGTGGACATAGTCTAAGTTTTACTGAAAGTCAACAGGAATTAGGTTTCCAGGTGCCTATGTTAATTTTAAAACTGGGACTTTTTCTACACTTGGTAGAATAGATGGACATATTCTATACCACCCTTTTATATTGTGTGTTTTTCCCACAGTGCCAGTTTAGAAGTTATCCAACTCAAATGGAGATTAAAAGTTTGCTTGTTCTAATAGGGTATCTTGTAAACAATTTTCTTTTTTAGACTGTTAAAGGAAAAGTAAAAGCTGGAAAAGTTGACTGTCAAGCTTATGGTCATACCTGTCAGACGGCTGGCATCAGAGCCTACCCTACTGTTAAATTTTATCCGTACCAAGGAGCAAAGGTAAATATTAGTTTAAATAGAGTGTGCCATGTGTGAATCAATGAGGAAAGGTACTGCTGCTTAACTGGTCTAGCTCCACTATTATTTAAGGTCACATAATACTTAATTTTGTACTGGAAACTAAGTGTTGAAGTATAGTTCTTATTTCAGGTTCCTTCAGTATTTATTCCCTAACCTAAAGGAAATGAAACATTAAATTATTGATACCATTTTAATAAACTTGGAATTATTGTAGCAGGAAAACACTAAAGTTATGAGAAATAATAGACGTTGTGTCTGATGGGAAAGGAAACTGCTTTCAAAATTGATTGTATCAAGTAAGTGAAAATTGTAGAGCTAGGGGGGCACCAGATTTTTCAGTTATTGAGAAATGCCACAATTTTAAAAAGTGTGTTTGCTTCTAAATGGAACAAAAAAAGTCAACAAATTTCAGAATTTCCAAAATATTATGGTCCATCTGAATCTTTGTTTTGGTAAAACAAAACAGTTCACTCAGTTTGATTTTTATTTTATGATGTATAAAAAATTAAAGTTGTGTCAAAACAGAAAATTGAAATGGTCTGTTTTGAGATTGTCTAAATGTTTTTTCAGGTTTTCTTTCCAAATTAATTTGTCAAAATTGATATAGACACAAAATACACTTTTGACAAATTAGCATTTTTCAATGAAAAAATCTTTCACATCACAAAATTTCCAATCATCTCTAGAAAATCACCCTTTTCATTAGAAAGCATTGAACATTAATAAACTTCCAAGTTGCTGTATGGCAAGATCTATAATTTTTTTGTTTGTTTGATTCTGTGTTTGTGTTCTGTTTTCAATACTTTCTAATGAAGAAACTGTGTTCTTCAGTTCTACTGTGTTTTTACAAACAACCTCTTGGGTGATATTAAGAGTATGAATCTACGAATTCTTTCCCTTTGCAACACATCCACACTCTCCTAGTAATCCCTTTTAGTTCTCTGAGATTTCTCTAAATAAGAATGTCAGATCAGATCTGTAGTAAGAAATTGATTGAATGTAGGTATCGGAGTGACAGATTTTTAAAATATGTATTCATATCTTACTGAATATATAAGGTAATATCAAAAGTGTTCTACCTAAGCAGTAGAGTTTTCCTAAACATGCATGTTATACACATGCAGTTTTCTTAGTCTTGAAAACTGGAACTCAGTAGCAATTATTGAGGTGCTAAACATTTTTTACTTCATCAAAATATTTACTTACATTTTATGAATCACCAACTTAAAAGGTGCAAGTGTCTCTCCCTGATGAGAGATTCACTCCATAAGCACTGCGTAGGGACTTGCACTAGTCTCCAGAATGAGCGTGAATTTCATCCAGCAATGACCAGATCCATTTCTCTTCAGTAGAAAAGGCCTGACATAATGTACTTTTTTCTCTGTTTTTAAAGAAAAATGTTCTTGGGGAGCACATAGACAGCAGAGATGCGAAAGGCATCGCTGATCGTCTGACTGAAAGATTAGAAGTTATTCAAACTAAAGGAAAGAGGAAAAAATCTTCTAGAAACAAGGTAGGAACCGTGTGTCATCTGGCCTTTGTCAAGACATGTATTAATGTAAAGAACAGAAAGAATCTTTATAGCCTTTGATCATTATGTCTGTAGAACACTCTATTCTTTATATGCAGTCTTGCTCTAGTAACAATTTGTAGTGAGTTTGCTGTGACCATCCACACAAGCAGAAAAGCTAAGTGTAGAGGTGCTTCCTCAGAATCAGTTACCAGTTACAGCCCCCCATCCAGTTTTCCACCATTTCTGCCAAAGTTTAATGTACTTTCAAAAGACCATTAGCTCAAAATCAGTGTGTTTTTGCCAAGCCCCTGATACTGGTTTAGAACTATAGTTAGGAGGCCCTGGTTTTGTTGACCTAGGGCTTGGGCACCTACACCCATGTGCAACTCTAGATTAGAAATCGTTGAATACTGTGTCCCAATGTGGACTACAGTGTCTGTAGTGCATTTGGTGAGCCCGAATCCAGCCTCCCTTACCTAAGACTTCCCAGGGCCTTCCCAAAATGTGGTCTCTCTAGTTTGTTGCTAGTGGTGCAGTGTGGTAAAATTTGACTGTCCACTAGATTTGATTGTCCAGAGGAGAAGGAAGTTTGGCCCGCAATATCATGAGATACTTCTGGCAGGCTCCTAAAGCACACATTGAGCAGGGCAGTGTCTACACAGCAAAGCAATAGTGTTTGAGTTCTGGATCTTGCCTTGACTTAGGCTGGGACCCCCCACCCTATGGATCCCAGGACTCTGTCAGTGATTTGTGCATAGGTAGGAGGCGGCTTAGACTTGAGCCTGAGTTTGAACCCTGGGTTTACGCTGGAGTGTATAGACTTACTCAGAGGCTTAGCAGGAAAGGTAATGTGGTACAAAGGCACATTAGCTCAAGACTAGTATTTGTGTTACCACTGGAAGGGCATATTCTTTGAATAGATGGCAGCATTTAATGGTACAACTGGAGTTAGTTAAATGTTTGTCCAGCCAGGTTACAGTGTTTAAGAGCTACTGTAAGAAATATAAAATTACTAGTATAAATTTTTTGTTTCCCATCAGCATTTTTGGATTGTTATTTTTGTTGTTGTTGCCACCAGGATGAACTCTGATACTAAAGATGGATAATAATTCAGTGAAACCAAAGCTGTGACAAATGGAAGACATCATGAGGAAAATATAAGTTAGACTTATTTCGTGATAGGAAAAAGGAAATGAACACTGGTTTGAATTCACTTGTCCACAGGAATTCTATGAAACTTAGGTGAGGAAACTATTCTGTTTGTGGTGAGGGGATTCAAAGTATCTGGGAATAGGCTGTGTCCACCCTGTTGCTGCTACATGAAGTTTGTGTCTACTAATCAAGGGCTTAAAGTTTGTCAATAGTTGGGGGCTGCATGGTTTTCTTCCCCTTTCTGGTATTCCAGGTCTTCCTATGCACTCCACACGAATGTATTCAGCCTGTGGACAAGAGTGCAATCAAGCCAACCAAACTTGCAGTTTCACACAGCAGAGTGCAGTGTCCCGTCCTGAACACTGAGGAACTGTCTGTCAATGTGAAGGAAAAATCTTACCTCACCACCATAGTTTAGTTCTGGGTTTTTACTTTGTAGTGATTTACCAAGCAACCAGTAGTTGGATAGGTTTATTCAATCAACCTTGCACTCAGATCACCTTTCTTGTAGAAACAAGGAGAATCCTGTGGCACCTTAAAGACTAAACTAATTTCTTTGGGCATAAGCTTTCGTGGCCTGCAACCAACTTTGTCAAGACTCATGTTGTTTTTGCTGTATACAGACCAAGAGGACTACCCCTCTCTTTTTTGTAGAAGATTGCTATATCTTCTTACCAACTGAGATAAAGTTTTGAAGAGTGCTGCTGTTTTTACTCATCTCAACAAATTAGGATTTCTAAACTCTGTTTAACTCAAATACAAATTTGTGTTATACCACTGAAGTTTGTTTCATAGTAAAGTTTTTCCAATTTATCTGGAATTCAGATGAATTTGTGGGGCACTTTTGTTTTGGTATCACCACTGTAACCCTCCCCCCCCCCCCACACACACACGAAAATTATCATGAAATATGGGCCTAATCTACATTTCATGTCTCCCCTTCTGTACGAGTGCCTTCTGAATTTTAACTACTTCATAATGAACATTTAATACTGTCCATGTAGATACCGAGTTATTTGTTGAGACATTCTCATTAACTGCCATTCTTTAGGCACATTGTTTTTAAAAACTGTATATGAGACAAAGAAGGAATCTACAGGTACCCTTTGCACTTAGAATTTAAAACATTTTAGTTTTACCAGAATCCGCAAAAACTATTTACCATGACAATTTCAAAAGGGATAGCCGTGTTAGTCTAGTCCAGTAAACAAACAACAAGGAGTTGTGGGGCACTTTAAGACTAACATTTATTTTTTGCATGAGCTTTCGTGGGAGAAGATCCCACTTCCTCAGATGCTTCAAAGATGGGTGAGCATGAGCTTTCTGTAAGTTCACCCATCTTCAAAGCATCTGAGGAAGTGGGATCTTCTCCCACGAAAGCTCATGCAAAAAATAAATCTGTTAGTCTTAAAGTGCCACACAACTCCTTGTTGTTTATTTACCATGAGTCCACCTACTTTGGAAAAAAAAAAAAAAATCACTCTTTTAAATGATTTACCATTTATGAAAGTGTAGATTAGTCATTACCTGATGAGCTTTTCTCCCCGTATTCCCCCTGTCACCCCAGTTTTGGCATGACTGAACTTACTGTAGTTACCACAGTGAGTACAGTAGACATTCCTAGATGCATGGTCCTCATTGAGCAATTTATATTATAAATAAGAGTATAAAACAAATGAAAACAGACTTCAGCTAATCTGAGGCACCCAAATTCAAATAATTTTACCCCATGTTTACAGTTACTTATGTATTATCTGCCATGGACACACACGCACCCCACCACTCCAAAATAAGAAAAATTGTTTCTTTTATCCAAAAGACCCTTACACACTCAGGAAAATATTAAATTTGTGACTTTAGTCAAACTCTTTTGTCCTGGTCAATGCCTGTTCTACTGCAGCATCATTTCCTCACATTCCCTCACTGTCTCTTTTTTCTCCAGGGGATGATGTCAGTGTTACACATTCTGGGATAATAGTTTTGGAAATCCATCCCAACAGAAATACAAACACAGACATAGATGTTTGGACAGTCTTCCTTGTCTTGCAGTTAATAGTTCCAGAATTGCTAGAACAATAAGCATGAAGAATTCATAGCATTCTTCTTGCTTAAAGTAATGGGAGCTATTGGCTTAGACTATTGGCTTAGTTGATCTGTAGCCTTTAAGTGATTGTACAGATTCAGTAATATTCCCTCCTGTATTAGCCCTTCCAAATTAATGTTAATATAGAATAGAGTACTGTTGTGCCCATCCAAAGCGTCCAGTTCACAGAACACGAGTACACAACAGCTCTACAACTCTAAAGATATGGAACCTCACCTTTTAGAAGCAGAATTCAAAAATGGGTTATAAGGAGGAAATGTTGTCTAAGTACGGATGATAAAAATGGTTTAATATTTAATTTGATGTGAAGAAGCTTGTGTACAAATCTAATATGGGAAGATGATTGCCATATGCCAGACCTCTGAAATAGCAATTTCAAGACATGAAATGAAACAAGGTATGTAAACTGTGTATGTAAAATTTTTAGAGATTTGGTATTAAAGGTTATTTTTTTTCTACCCACCAGTATCTCTCTCTCTGCTTATGGTTAAAAAAAATTACTGTGGAATGCTGCAGGTTTTTATAGAGTTTTGCAAGGTTTTATTTGCCACAAAATTTAGATGTAATTGATAGCTGTGCAAAACACTATCCTTACATTATTTTTAAGCCATTTACTTTGTTGCAAATATCACAGATACTTATGCTAGTGATCTAATTTAATCAATAGTTTAATTGCATTGTGCAAAACACCTGCTAAAAAAGTCAATTTTTGCAAGCTGTAGGATAAATTACATTAGCCCTCAGAAGTAGCAGTCAGGTCATGTGCCAGTAGCAGTCACCCTGCTGTAAAAGTCAAAATAAAATGGACATGCTAAAGAGTGCCTAGAAAAATGGAAATGTTTTCATAGAGAATTAAATTGATAATTTGAAATACTGAATGCTCTCTCATACAGAAAAAGCAGGCATTTTTCTCATACAGAAAAAACAGCTGTTTTGATACTTTGAGGTGCCATATATTTATTAAAAATGCTTTGAAATAGCACACCTAATAGCCTGTTTGTACATGCACTAAAGCAGTGGAGAGAAGAATCATGATTACTATATAAACCAGATGCTCTGGTTTAGGAAGTGATGTTAAGGGGCTCCCTATTTCCTCTCTGAAGAAACAGACACAAACCATGAATCTAGCTCCACCCCATGTGCAACATTTGTTTCACCAATGCCACAGCTTTCTCACACTGGAAATGTTAGGACACCTAGCTGGATGGTTCTTCACCTGTTTTTTCTCTAAACAACATTTAGCATCACTTCTCCCTTCTCTGTCTACCACTGGTGTGCCACATGATGGAAAGTGTGATCACCTGGGATGCAAAGGATTTCTTTGGCTAGAGTCCACGGAATGTGTCTCAGTCTCACAGAGCAGTATGAGCCCTCACCAGGGCTTCTGCTGCTGAGGATACTGGGGATATTAAGTCAGCACTATCAAGCTTGCCAAGTTTCTCGCATTGCAAGCAGCAAAAGAATAGAGCTGGGCTTCTTCCCTCCCTTGCTCCAACATCATGTAAGTGGATGTGCATGAAAGAAAGGTTATGCAGCCTGTTGTGTTAGTGAGAGACATACCCAAGAGGTTAACGAGTTGTCCTGACCAATATGGAGGCATTGCATTTTGGAAGCACACCATTGGTTCACGTTTGTTTTAATCAGAAAGGGAGTTTCCTGCAGACCTAATTAGCTGCAAAGAAGCAAAAACTGTCATTGCTGACTAAAAGAATTCTCAGCCATGTTTTGCTGCTGATGTGATGTATAAAGCAAGGTGAATTATGGATTAATTACAGGTGTAAGATGACCAACGAGTGCATCTGGTTGAAAGGCCTTGTTTTGACTGCTAAGTTAACCTTACATTTGATTTTCTAATTATAAGCACATTTGAAGCTGGACTAATTTTAGAAGCACTGCATCTATTTTTCGGTAGTTGTAAAATGAACCATGATTTATATTAAAATCTAAAACATCTTAATGTTTCAGAGTTTGGAGGTAGAAGGCGGGTTGGGCTTCTGCTCAAACTATTTGTTTGAAAAATCTTATTTTGCTTCCTACAGCAGAAAATTGCCAACTCCTAATAGCCTCAGTCTCATGCCAGCTAGCAGTACATCAAGTCATCTGTGCTGGGACCCATTATTACTAAAATTGTTTCCTTCATGGCTTTCTAAAGAATGAAATGCTTGAAACTAAATAAGTGACACTAACTGTGCAGTCCAGATTTACAAAGGTATTGAGTATCTTTTAGGAAGAACTAGCACCTAACCTGATTGGGTGCTTTTGTGAATCCCACCACACATTTGATTCTTTGGATACCTAAATACCTTTGGAAATCTACCATTCACTCCCCTTTTAAATTTTCTTCCCACTTACTACTTGCCCCCAAAAAAGAAGTTGATATATCAGCTATATGTAGAGATTCTTTATTTAGATATGCAAGGCATTCAAGTCAAGTCATCATATCTTGTATGTATTCTCCAAGTCTCAGATGCCAAGCACATTAAGTATACATAATATATCATCAGTAAGTCTTCATAATTAAAATGTCACATTAAATACTCACTACTGAAACAAATTGGTCTTAAAATGTTACTTGAGAAACATGTGAAACAAAACAAAAGCTTGTTCTGTTAATATAATTTGAGAATTTGGCAAACTGGTTGGATAGAATGCAAAGTTTTATTTCTTTTCATTGAATAATCTGACACACAATGTTTTTCACTGGAACATGGAAAAATGATGAGGAAAACATTTTTCCACTTTGGATATAGGGGCTGTACAGAAGCATAGATTATAGGTACACAGTATTGCAATAATTTTCTATGGATGAGAGATATATTTGAAGCATTCCTATTAATGCTAACTACCAGCTATGATATTGTTGGCTGGAGGATTTCAAAAGAATGTAGAGGAAGAAAATCAAATAGCTAGTTGAGAATGTGTTTGATTATAGTATTTGGAGTTGCAGATACTATAATAAAGGTGCCCCAGCCATTATCATCTCACCAATTTTCACTCATCAGCAGTAAGAGTATTTTATAGATGCACTGTGAGTGAAAAAGTTGAAAAGAACCTTACTTTTGTATTTGCTGAGCAGTCTGTTTACACTTGCATTGTGAATCAAATTGTGATCCCACTGATGTTAGTGGGCCAGGGTGTGATTTAGATCTTATATGTGACTGTATAATGCAATGGCAAACACTTTGGACAGCCAGATTCAGTTTTTCCTCTGAAGTCAGGAATATGAAGTTTTTGTCCAGTAAAAATAAGACAGTGCCAACAATGTCATTGAACTTGCAGAACAAGTTTGCTCTAATGGAAAAAAAAAATATTACCTGGAAGGGTGATAGATATTTTTGTTCTTTGAGAAAATGGAGTTAAAGGTTATGCATGTAAGTATAAATACAATAGACTCATAGGAACTGGAAGGCACCATGAGAGGCCATCAAATCCAGTCCCCTGCCCTGCACTCATGGCAGGACCAAGTACCAATAGGTGCTGTCTAAGCTGCTCTTGTGGAATCTCCATCATTGGAAGTTTTTAAGTTGCCTAGCAAGGCCGTCCCTAAGGGGTGCAGGGCCTCTGTACCTCCTTCCTGCATGGGGGGAAGGCGGCGTTGGCGGGTATGGGAGCTGGGGGTCTGCTCTTCATCCCGCCTTTAGGCTGCCCCCTCCCAGGCAGAGGAGCTGTACCAGGAGACGGGGGAAAGAGCAAAGCCCAGCCTCTGGGCTGGGCTGCTCCGCCCCTGGATTGGCTGTTTCCCGTCCTGGGGGCAAGGCAGGGCAAGCCAGCCTGGAGCAGAGGCCAATTCTTCATGCTCCCACCCTGCTCCTCCCTTTCCAGCAGCCATCTCCCCCACTGCTTTCTGCATGGAGCTGGGATAGAGGACAGCGGCGCAGGCCCCGTGCTGCCCTGCTCATAGCAGGACAGTGCGAGGCTCAGGGCGATCACCCATCTTGCCCTCCCCACAATGGCTCTGGTGCCTAAGCAATTTATCCCACTAATCCCAATCAAATTCTGTGTTCTGATACATCCTCCACCCCCACACCATTTTATCTGAGTGCTCGGGGAATGGTGATGGGGCCTACTTTAAGATAGGGACATCCAAACTTTGCCCCACTAAGGGTTAGTGTTTGGAGCACTGATCCACAGAACATCACAGTAATATATGCTAGGACCTGCTTTATCAGTTGACTGTGGGCCAGATTCTCCAAATACCACAGCAACTGTGAACTGCTTGACTGGTGCAAGTCCTAATGCCAGTTTGGGTGAGCCTCTTATGGCTTGCTAAATAAAAGATCTTTGGATGGCATATTGCTAGTGTAGTGGCTTCTACCTCATTCCCTTAGCTGGCATTGAGGGCATGAGTGGGGTAAGAGTATATAGCCCCATTGTCCTTTTGCTTTGGAGACTGCTGGCTTCTATTGACAATTGGCGCACATGTCTCAAGCAGGACTCGAGGCAGGTTCGAGGATTCCGCGTGAAGACAACACCTGAGTCAGGAATGAAGCAGACTACAAACTTTATTGGATTACAGCCAAATAAAACCTTAACACTCACCATCATGTAATCCAGGGGAGAGCCGTGTCCTGGTGTGAGTAGCTACACCTCCACCTCGGGGTGAGTGGCCCCCCCCTCAAACGGGCTGAGACCCCCAACTCTTGGTGTTTTCAGACTGGAGAGAGGCTCTCGCCTTCTCCTTTCTAGTCGCTTCCCTTTTATATCCTGATACAAACAAGCGAGGGTTACTAAAGAGCAAAAGCAGCAGTAAAAGGGACAGAGAAAAAAAAATGAGCCTGCTGCTTGGGGGGAAAGGCTGCTGCTTGAGCCAGACATGTACTCCCCCTGAACTCGGCAGGGGGGGCTGCCGCTTGTGTTTTAGCAATGTCCTCTTTTCCAGGGGAGACTATCAATTTGCAGTTTCAGCTGGCAACTTAGCATGATTTTGCTTTGGTTCAGGCTTTTTTAGGGCCTGCCATCCCTCTGGCCACTCTAAACTAACGCATGACAATGCCTTCTGGTAGGTGACCACTACAACACATTAGAGCAAGTCTTATCCTGAAAAACAATGAACTGGATTGCTTCAAGGCAGCCCCAGGACTGGGGAAGTGCAAAGGAGGTTCACTGCTGTCTTTACCCATCTGGACTCTGAGTGCTCCTCAGCCAGAGGCAAGGACCATAGTCTACCTCTGCCTGAAATGGCAGATGGGTGACTGTCAGCAATAACTGCAAATCTCTGTAGATTTTATTTGACCACACCCAATTTAAAAAGAAAACTGAAGCTGTAGCTAGTGGAAGAGTGTGAATAAAATTAAGCTAATTAAAATCTGTTTCATCCAACACTAGCTTACAGACATCTTATTTGTTAACTCTCTAGCAAGGGAGGCTCATGTCATTTGAGCTAAAGTTGGGTGTCTCTCTGTCTTTTTTTTTTAATGGGTTTCCTTTGTCTGTCTGTGGCAAAGAGAAAATCTGGGATGAAGACCTGACAGAACAAAAGCAAGTATGTAGATGTTTGAGTGGGGAAAAAAAAAAAAAAAAACCCACAAAACAGAACTCTTAGCATATTCACAGACATCTTCACACACAAATTCTAATTTGCTGTAGATGTAAAGCTGGAATAAACTGAATGCTTCAGTGGGCAGCAGTAAAGAAAACAGGTGGAGGACATTATTTCTCCAACCTTTTTTAATTTGGAGAGTATCTGTAAAACAGCTGAGACACATAGGAATATGACCCAGTTGTAAATAGTGCAGTCAATAAACCCATCCTAATCTCACTCCTGCAAGGGTGGAAAACACTGACTGCTGGTACAGTCAATGTCGAATTTCAATGACCATTTTAGAATGCAGTTGAGACATCTGGTGTTTTGATCAGATGTGGAATGTCTTTAAAAACACACCAAGTAAACTGCCTTCACAATGTATGCACAGCTTGATATTATCCCAAAGTACCCTTGTTGCCCTCAGTTGTAAGTGCTGTGGAAGCAAGTCCTTTTGCTAAAACTGATGACTGATACCACAAGTGAGAGAGAGGTTTGATATTTAAAATAAAAAAAAAAAGTTTAGTCCAAACCCTCAAAAGTATTTAGGCAATTACCTTACACTGGTAATAGTTTTGGAGCTCTGAGCCTCTGATTTCCCAGAAAATTATTCCCACCCACAATCACTGATATACAAATAAACTCTTTTGGCAAACAGCCTTCAGTAATCAAGTGGTGGTAAACAGAAAAGCTCCACAGCCCCAAAATCACACCAAGGAACCATAACCTTCACCCTTTCAAACAAATGTTTTTTGCAAACTTCTTACAGTAACGGTGTGTTACTGACCAGTAACCGTCCTTCTTCAAGATGGGCTGCTCACATGAATTCAGCTACAGGTGTCTATGTGCCGCAGCACACGGTAGGTTGGAAAGTCTTCAGCCTTAGCCTGTCAGGTCAGGGCACATGGCCAATGCCCCCTCTATGCCGTGACCCTGGCTATATGGGTAACCGTGACCCTGACCCTTCCAGTCCAATATACCTTTACCAACTCCATTAGCAGGGACTGTGGGAGGGGCATGAATGCATGTCAGCAGCCCATCTCAAAGAAGGATGGTTACTGGTAAGTAACCCACTGTTCTCCTTCAAGCGCTGCTCACATCATTCAGTTACAGGTGACTGCTAGCCGTACCCATGGACGGTGGGAGGAGTTATAGCCTACCCACACTGCGTACAGCTCTGCCCAGAGCAGCAGCATCTCTAGCCTGTTGGGCGATGGCATAGTGTGTCATGAAAGTATGAATCGACGCCCACCGGGCGGCCCTGCAGATCTCTTGGATCAGGACCTTGGCCGGGAAGGCCACAGAGGACAGCTGGGCCCTGGTAGAGTGGACTAACAGGTCCAGGAAGGGGCTTTTTCAACGTTCTGTAGCAGTCTTTAATGCAGTTCACAATCCATTTAGAGATACGCTGAGAGGATACTGGTAAATCTCTCATGTTTGGCAACTGCCACAAACAGTTGGGGTGTCTTGCAGAACGGCTGGGTGCACTCGATGTAGGTTAGAAGCGCTCTCCTCATGTCCAATGTATGCCACCTCCCCTGGTTCTGCATAACCTAAGGGGCTGGGTAAAAAACTGGCAAGCAAATTTCCTGGTTAAAGTGGAAGGGGGGTGGCCATCTTAGGGAGGAAGGATAAGTGGCGATGTAAAACCACTTTATCCAGATAGAACCTCGTATACGGGGGTGCTGCAGAGAGGGCTTTCAACTCCGAAACCCTTCTACCAGAGGTGATTGCTACACTAAGAAGGCCACCTTCCAGGACAGGAGCAGGAGGGTGGTTGAATCCAAGGGTTCATAAAGTGGCTCTGTCATTGCCCAGAGGACAATATTCAGGTACCAAGGCAGAGTGGGCTTATGAAGTTGGGAAAGAAGTCTCTCTACCCCCCTCTAGGAATCTGACGGAGGTGGGATGGGAGAAAACTGATTGCCCATCTACGGTCTCGTGGAGGGCTGAAATTGCCATGAAATGGACTCTCAGTGGAAGGAGAAAGGCCTCCTTCCCTGAGGTCTAGCAGATAGTCGAGGATCAGGTGAATCGGGGCTGATATAGGGTCTACACTTTGCTCCTGAGCCCAAATGGAGAATTGCTTCCATTTGGCTGTGTACATGGACCTGGTGGATGGTCTTTTGCGACCAAGCAGGACCTTCTTAACCCTGTCTGAGTAGAGCCTCTCCTGCTCACTGGGCCAGAGAGCATCCAGGCTGTCCGGCATAGGTGGCCCAGGTCTGCTGAAGGTGTCCCAAGTCCTGCGTCAGGAGGTCTGCCCACTGTGGGAGGTGGACTGGGATCTCTATGGACATGTTCAGCAGGAGTGGGAACCAGTGCTGTCTGGACCAGTCCAGAGCTATTAGTATTATGTTTGCTCCGTCCCTGTCGATTTTCAAAAGAACCCTCTGTATCAGGGGAACCAGCGGGAAGGCGTACATCAGGGGCCCTGACAAGTTGATGAGGAAGGCATCAGTGTGGGACCCCTCCTCCCAGCCCGAGGGAGCAGAACTGGGGGAACTTGTGATTCTATCATGTCGCAAACAAGTCTGTCTGTGGCGGTGCCTTATGGCTACGTGAAAGTAGGTATCTTTCAGATCGAGGGCCGCAAACCAATCCCCAGGAGACAGAAACGGAGGATCTGTGATGGGGAAACCATATGGAACTTTATTTTCCTTATGTGTTTGTTTAAGGCTCTGAGATCTAGAATGGGTTGAGGGTCCCCACTGGATTTGGGAACCAGGAAGTATGGGGAGTAAGACCCTTTTCCCCACTCCCGCTTGGGAACCCTTTCTATGGCTCTGAGGGAGAGGAGTTTCTGGCATTCAATCTCGAGAAGATGGGACAGTTCCTGGTTTCTGAGGGCTGGACGAGGGGGCGGTTTTTTTGTCCCAAGGAATCAAAAGAAACTGAATACGATACCCCTCCGCGACCATCTCGAGGCTCTACTGGTTGGATGCCATCTCCCCTTCTTTGAGCATCGTGTCAAAATCCCTAAGGCGATCCTTCGGGATAATGGCGCGGAAGTCTTGCATGGCATTCCAGAGGTTAAAGATATACCCTGTCATAAGGACTGAGTGGTTTGCTATGTGCAGCTGAAGGGCCGCTGTGGAGTAAGCCTTCCTGCCAAGCAGGTTGAGTTTCCTCGCTTCCTTATTTTTAGGAGTGGAACCCAGTTGACCTTGCCTCTCTTTCTGGTTCACAGCGTCGACGACCAGTGACCCTGGAGTGGGGTACTGGACCAGAAAGGAGAATTTGTCCTGAGGGACGTGGTACTTACGGTCCCCGACCCTGGATACTGGTGGGATCGAGGACGGGGTTTGCCGGCAGGCCTTGATGATGCTGTATACCCCTTCATGAAGCGGTACAGACACCTTAGCAGGTGGGTCCCTCCGGCCAACATCAAAGAGGGGGTTCGTCTCCTCTTGGATGACCATGAGCTCCAGGTTCAGGTTTGCTACCATGCGACGTAGCAACTCCTGGTAGGCATGAGAGTCCTTGTTACAGTCAATTGGTCTCTCAAAGGTGTATTCATTGGGCAGAGAGGAAGAACGGGCCTGTGATCTACTACGACGTGTGGAGTCGGGATCGGGTTCGGTTTCATCATCCGAGAAGTCCGAGTCCATGGTCTGCGAAGAGGACCGGACGGAGCGGTGCCGTGAGACCAGGGTATCGTCGGCCACCATATCCAGCCAATCGTGTGACCAGTCGTTAAAAGACGCTCCGGCCTCCAGGTGGCGCGGAAGGGAATGGCCTCGACTAGGTTGTGGTGTGGTACATGAAGGGGATGGCCCCACTGGCTCAGGCGGGCCCAACAGTCTGTTCTTGCATCGAGGCATGAGTGAGGGAGAGCGCTTATGGTGTCATTTCCCTAAATGTTCTCCTACCCTTATTACCATCTTAAATGGAGAAGAGCAAGCAGAATGAGGCTGGAGATGAAGTCGATGCCGATCCATGGAAAGGGGCCCCTGAGGCTTGGGAGCACGGCCCCGATGCATCCCAGGAGAAATGTGGGGAGGAGGCCGGGGAGCAGTCCTCAGCGGAGTGCAGTACTGGAGGCGGACTGGACAGCACCGGGTTGGCCAGAAAACAGTCCTCGGTGCCAGTGGCAGGCTAAGTGGTGCTGGGTTGGTGGGCGGTGCCACTTCCTGTGCCGACTGGCCTCCTGGTGCCGGGCATTGACCGAGACTTTAGGCTTGGCACCAGAGATTGGTCCCAGGGTTCCAGCACCTGGGCCGATGAGTGAGCTGGCAGAGCACTCAGGGCTCAGGCGGCATCAAAGGCTTGTGCACTGCTCCCAGTAAGGGATCGGAGGCACAGCTCTCTGTCCTTGCAAGTCCTCCTTTTGAAGGATTTGCAGAGGGGGCAGCTCTCGGCGAGATGGAACTCACCGAAGCATGCAAGACATATATCGTGCGGATTGTCAAGTAGGAAAGCTTTGCAGCATCCTAGGCACGGCTTGGAACCACGCATCTTGAATTTCGCGGTAAAAGACAGGCACTTGCTTACGCAAGTTTCTTGGCTGATCTGAAACCATCGCTGAGGGTGGAAAAAGGAACTGGGAGGGTCAGGGTCAAGGTCACCTATATAGCCATGGTCGCGACGTAGAGGGGGCGTTGGCCGCGTGCCCTCACCTGACAGGCTAAAGCTGAAGACTTTCCGAGCTACCGTGCGCTGCAGCAAGTAGACACCTGTAAGTGAATGATATGAGCAGCGCTCGAAGGAGAATCATAGTCTCTAACTAAAAATAACAATGAGATTGAGTTCCAAGACACTTACGGAGTATGCCCTGCTGGAATCCCCCTCTTTTCAGTGAGGAAAAATCCAGCTTCAGCATCTCTGTAGCAATATGTCAAACGCTTTCAGGTAGTAGATGCTCAATTAGTTAGGGCTTTAGGAATCACACACCAAGAGACCAACTGGAAGCGAGTGCATGCATACACATGTTTTTCAGCCCTGGACTGGGAGGTAACAAATACAGCTGGCATATGAACTACAGTCTGAATGACATGACAACTAAAGGTCAGCAGATGGCAGAAACGATTCAGGTTATGGGCCTTGCATGAAGCACTTGAAGACCTCCAGTCTCAGGGCAAAAAGCAAATGTGTAGTTTTTTGGTTTTCTTCAGGAATAGTAAAATGTTTTCTCTTGCCTGCCCACTCAAATGTACCTTTTGAGCCCAGAGGCAGCCTCCTGTCTACTGCAGTATGCTTCTCAGACCATATGCTAAATGCAAGTGACATTGGTTAATGATTGGTTTATTCACTCTCAGCTATTTTTCATACTGTTCTGAGATGATTTGATACAACTGTTGTAGTTGAAAATAATTCATGAGTGCTGACTCAAATCTCAGATTGCTTAAATAGTTAATTTGAGCCTAAAAGGAAGAGGAAAAAACACCATGTGATCACTCAGTTTTCTATAGACCCCTAGCAAGTGTTCCCAAGATCAATTTCAGAATATCTAATAAAAGCTAAGTGAAAAAAACATTTCTCTGTCATCCATTTGATTTCATCCTTCCATCTTTGCTACTCCCATTTCTCTCCCTCTCACCTCCCCCTGCCAAAAAAATACAATTTTCTAAATCCTTTTATGCAGTGGTTTTGAAACTTAGGGTCGGGACCTAATACTGGGTCGCAGCACCCCCTGCTGCCACTGCTAAAAGACTGGAATGCAGTGCTCAAAGATGGAATTGTTGGGTCATGGATATTGATGATTTTTTTCAATCTGGTCCTGAGGAAAAAAGTTTGAAAACCACTGCTTTTATGTATGGTCATGAATCAATAAAACCATCAACAACAAGCAACTGAGAGAAATTATCAGATCTTATTGGGCCTGGCGGTGCAGATTGTTACATGAACATTCCTAAATGAGTCACCAGGCCTGCTTTTAGGAGTAAGAGTTTGCAGATAAGTTCAAGTGGAAGGGCAAAAGGTGGGAATTTTTACAATTAATATGGTTACTTCCTGCCTCTGCCTTCACTATGGGCCTCATCCTGCAAAGTGCTGTTCACTCTCAACTGCAATGCCATCAAGAGAATCTGAGTGTTCTCAGCACATCATAGGAGTACGCCTACGTGTAAACATGATTTAGAAGAGAGCAGGTGGGTGACGTAATACCTTTTATTGGACCAGCTTCTTCTGGTGAACAGGACAAGCCACTTTGTCTCACTAAAATCCTGGGACCAGCATGGTTACTCACTATAATATATGCAACATCAGAAGAGAGAAGACAGAGGGAAGCCAACAAGTTAGTCTCAATGGCCTGTGTAATTTCACTGCTGTAAACTGCCATTTTTCAGAAGTCACATTGGCTATGTCTACACTGGAAAAAGTTAGGTCGGATTTTTTGATTTGAACTAATAAGTTCAACTTTAATTTGAACTAAACTCAACCTTATTAAGTTGAATTAAAGTGGAATAAGTAGACAAAAGTTATGTCGACTTAAGATACGTCTTCACTGATGGCGGCAAAATCGCCGCTATCAGCTCAGCATTCCAGGACCAGTTTGTGATGAGTATGAACTTGCCGTGCTGCTCCCAGAAGTCCTGGGGGTGTAGAAGAAAGTCAAATGCAAACTTGTAATGGCAGCTAAGAGAGTCACCACCAGTTTTACACTGTAGCAGCAAATAGTGTGAATTGTTCCCATGACTTACACTTCCCTGCATTTATTTCCTCCCATTCTGTAAGTTCCCCCATCTTCAAAGCATCTGACAAAATGGGGTTTTCTCCCATGAAAGCTCATTCAGTAAATATATTTGTTAGTTTTTAAGTGCCACAGGACTCGTTTGTTTTACTGAACTAGACTAACACAGCTGCCCCTTTGGATCTTTCTAAGTTTGCCACTCTACAAATAGACACCTAGTATGGCACCAAGTCTATCAGCAGTATTTTTTATAAGGAGACGTCCCATCACATTTCATGAACCTGTTTGGACAAATTGAAACGTTGCCCCCTAAAACTTAAATCAATCCACTTCTCTCTCCACTTTGTCTTTTAAATGTCTGATAAGTTTAGTTACATTATTTTTTCCTTTTATTTTCACAAGACCCTGCACTTCTGTTTTCATATACAAATAGAGCCCATGTATGCATAATATCCAGCTCAATTCTCAGACCAAAAAAATTCAGCAAAAGAGTGAAAAAGCCTATGGTTTTACAGGGATTATCTGAATTGAAGTTTGGATCCTCACTTCAAGTGAAGTTTATAGCATATATTAATATTTAGCAAAAGAATCTATAGATATTCAATGGTTGCATTATTAAATATTTGTTTGATATCTAGCAGTCCTAACCCAGATCAGAGCCCCACTCAGAGTTGTTGCTAGGGGATGGTGTGTTGAGGCGGCTTCCCTCAGGCCTCCCGTGCTTTAACACCATAGGGGGGCTGGTGACGTGGAGTAGGATGGGGAGAGGGAGCAGCGCAAGGGCAGCATCAGACCCAGACATATTGCAAGGCTAGGATTGGGGGGGGTGGCATGGGGCCAGGATAGGAGTCGGGGGGGTGCAAAGCAGGAGGGGGGCCTCACACAGGCCAGTTAGCCTTGGGCCCTGCACAGCCCTACAGATGGCCCTTGCCCCACTGTGCCAGACATTGTACACACAACAACAATTCCTTTCCCAAGAGTACAGTCTAAGGCCCTGCTGCTGCAAGATCTTGTGTGCCAATAGACTGCTCTGCCCGCGGGAGACTTACTGACTTTGGGACCATGTGCAAATGACACAACCTGCTCCCACACAAGAAACTGCAGGTTCAGCATGCATCCCACACTCCTCAACATAGACAAAGAACAAAGATTTTAAATGCAAGCATCAGGGCGTATAGCATTTCAAACTGAAGAAATATGCAGTTTCTCAGTAGCATCATTTATAGAGCAGCATCACCAAATGCTCCATGACTGCTTACAATCTATACATGAAAACTGTGAGGGTACTGGCTATAAAATGACTGTTTGGCTTGTAATTTATCCTACATCTCTCAAGGTATATCTTTACTGATGGCGGCAAAATTGCCACCGTCAGCCCAATGTTCTGGGCGTGTTTAGCAGCGAATATGTACTCACTGCTGCTCTCCTGGAAGTCGGCACCAGAAGTCCTGGCCCCTAGAAGTAGAGGAAAGCCAACTGCAAGCCATTTGTGGTCAGCTTCCCTGACTTTGCCCTGATGGCTTAGAAAGTTGCCTGCAGCTACACAAGGCATTTTATGTGCTTTCTGTATCTGATGGTCAACTGCTGCCAAAAAGTGTTGCTCAGTGAGGCACATCTGAGAAGTGATACATGGCTAGGGTTACCAGATGTCAGGCAAAAGGAAGTCATGTCCTCCTTTTTCCTTCACATCCTCCGTCCAGCAGGCAGTTTAAAAACACGATTTCATCTGGCCTTTTATTTACACAGGTTAAAGTATGCTGGAACACCCCAGAACACCCTATTTTTAGGGGGAAGCATTCCAGGGCCCCCTAAAAACAGAAGAATATTACATTAATACTGCATTTTCTCCATGTGTCCTACAATGTCCTCCTTTTTGTACTTCCCTGTCCTCCTTTACATGCTTTGGTATCTGGTAACCCTATACATGGCTGTCTTTCAAAGTGAAAAAGTTACTTCCTGTATGGGGAAAAACAGGATTTGATAGATTTATTAGACAATCCTAAGATAGCAAGAAGAGATGTAATTTGGAAAGAGTAAGGATATCAAATACAATGAGATAGGGAGGTTGTTCCAGATTTTCACAGTAACATGGGAGAAGTATAGATCCATCATTCACGACAAAGAAAAGGCTGGGAGGAGGGGGCAGGGGGACAGACATGGTGGATTTTTGTGTAGACTTTGAAATGGCCAAGAATTGATGCTCTGGTTTTGGTTATGACTGAAAAGTACTGTTAAATATTCCCAAAAGTGCCCAAAACAATGGATTTAGTGTTAAATATTGTTTGCATATTTACAAGCCCTAAATACTCCAGTGGCACTATCACCTTAACATGTAAAGACAGATAACAGAGACAAATACTGGGTTCCATGGTTTTATGGGTAAATTCTTTCCAATGAATTTCTGAATAGAAAATATCTGCTTAGTAGGTTTCTCTGCCAGTGCATATGCATCCTGTAGTGAGGGGGAAGTGTCCCAGAATCCTGATATGGAATTTATCTAAGAAATGTTTAGGAGAAGCTTATAAAACAAAACAAAAAATAAAATGAGAGAAAATTGTTTCCATAGTTATTTTTGCAAGGTGTCTCTGGGGTAGTTGTTTAATTATGTTTATCTCAGAAATACTAACAAGTCCCATTTTATCTTCTCTCTCTATGTAAATAGCTAAAATTCCATACAATAGTCACATCAAAAAGGCAATAGGTCACTTCTTTTTGGATAAACAGTGAAAGCTGTAGATCTTCAAAGACTATGAAAACAAACTCCTCCTGTAGCATACTATGTCTCATCATCATTCAGAGTAACTGGCGACAAATCTTGATTGATCGCTGTTGCCCTTGAGCTGTCAGAATATTATCTCAGTATGTCTTTTAGGATAAAACATAGGGAGGAATGTGTGTTATTTTTACAACACTTTTACATATTTAAAGTAATCAGTGTCTCTTAAGTCATATGATAGGAACGCCAGGTCATGCTGCTTTAAAAGATCCGTCAGATTTTTACCATTAATTATCCTGTTCTTCTGTCCTTTGACAATCAAATACAACTTCAGTCACTTCAGGAGGAAGCTTGGCATATATAGCTCTGAGTCTAAGTGATTTTCCAAAATTTAATTTAATTAATCCTTGCACAGCAGCGTTTGGTGCTTGTTGCTCATAAAGGGCACATTGAAATATTACATTGTAGAGTGAAAAATCAGTTTGGTAGATTACAGTAAAAGAAGACCACAGATAATGGTTTCAGACATTTGTGGAGTTCCCACAACTCTGAAAAAAGAGCATAGCAGATTAGCCTGTAATACAGAATCATGCCTTTGTATAAGAAGAACAAAAGAAACCTTAAATCCTAAACCATCTTTGCTATTCAGATTTTTCAAAAGGGGAAGCTGTACATGTGCATTAACTCCTTTTTCAGAGGAGGTTTAGTATTCACTTACTTTAAATACACAGTACAGTACGCTGACTCACCACAATGTTTTTTATAATACTAACTCCCATTTACAAAGGAGAATGTACAGCTCTAGGGGATCCTTACCACTGTGTCAACTATTTGACAATTAAGTGTCCCTAACAGAGAGCATTGGCACAATAGATCTGAGTTCTTATGGTCTGTCAGGTTAAAGACCACTGAGATGACAATTTAACACAGCCTTCACAGAAGAACCTTGAGGATTCCAGTGAGACTCTTGCAGGTCAAGCAACCGGTATTGCTTTCACAGGCTTTTACACATAATCCCAGTGACCTCTGGTGGCGTTTTAAATAAATAAATAGGAGGGGAAGTTAAATGCATGAGATTTGTGAAAACTTCAAATATCCCTTTCAACTCTACATCCTCCAGTCAAAAAGGCTTGGGCAAATGTCATGTGCCTTGAGGGAGAGGACAGGCAAAATGGGAATTTTCTCTCTCCTCCCATTCTCACCCCCTCATCTCAGATCTATCCTACTGGGTGAAATCCTGTTTCCATTGAGGTCAATGGGAGATTTGCCATTGATTTCAGTAGGGCCAGGATTTAATTTAAGACATCAAATTCTGTTGCAAATTGACGCAGCTCCCTTGATTTCAGTCAAGGAGTCCGGTGGCACTTAAAGACTAACAAATGTGTTTACTGCATGAGCTTTCGTGGGATAAAATTCCACTTCATCAGACTTTAAGTGCCACTGTACTCCTTGTTTGTTTTACTGAACTAGATTAACACAACTGCCCCTTTGGAACTTGATTTCAGTGGATTTTAACTCGTTTACACCATCAAAGAATCGGATACAATGTGCAGGGAACACTGCTCAGCCACAGGCTCATTACAAAAGCCATGAAGTACAGGGCAGTTACAGCCAGAAATAGGGCCGGCTTAAGGGGCTGTGGCACCCTGAGCCAGCTTTTGGTTTGGCGCCCTTGGAGGGTGGCAGAGCTCAGATCCTGGCCTCTGCTCTGAGCCAGCTCACCCTACCCCCAGGAAGGAACAGCCAGCCCCGAGGCCAGGCTGTGCTCTTTCACCCCTCCCCTGGGCCGGCTGTTCCTCCCTAAGGGCAGGGAAGGCCAGCCCAGAGGCAGAGTGAGACAGCAGAGTCCGCCCCATGGGCTGGCCTGCTCCACCACCTGGGGATGGAGTGGCTGGCTCAGGAGAGGGGCAGGATCGTGGGGTCTGGCTTCTGGGCCAGCCCGCCCCACCTCCCGGCACCCCCAGCCAGTGCCTCATTGGCTAATGAATAGAGCTGGCCCTGGCCGGAAAGCCTGTGCAGATTGTGGACCCGCTGGCCATACCTTCACCAGAACATTGATTCACTCACAGTGCCTCATCCTTAACAGCACATTGGAGAAAGACACCAGAGTCTATGCCAGTGGTTTTCAAACCATGGATTGGGACCCACTTCTAGGCCATAAACCCTCAGGTACTGGGTCACAGCACCCCTTGCTCTTACTGCTGAAAGACTGGAATGCACTGCTTAAAGATGTAATTGTTGGGTCGCAAGCATAAATGATTTTTTTTCAACTGGATCCTGAGGAAAAAAGTTAAACCACTACTCTATGCCATAATTTGATCCTACGGTATGCAGAAACGTTGCAGAGCCCCTCTCAGTAGCCTCTCTGCTCCTTGACTTTTTCATATTGCATTCATTCTGCCACACTTTGACCCTTTGATAGCTATGAAGAGGGCTCCAGGATTTAAACTCTTTGTTCTCAATGGATACTGTCATTTCATTTCTGAACTGCAATACCCTATCACAGCAGGGTGAGTTAAGAATAGTGTAAAAACCCTCAGGAATGTCCTTGCACATGGATTATTTGATTGGCTGAACATTTCTAACTGTATCTGTTTGAAAACAGAATATGCTCTATGCAGCAAAATACTGACTGTTCCACCAAAATGTCCCTTTGTGGGGATTATAGGATGACATTCATATTTTGGAAACTAGGTTTATGAACTTCTAGTCAGATATTTCTATAATTCTCACTCTCTCCCACCCCTCCCCTTCACAAAGGGACCTAGAATAAATCCACAAAATGACAGAATTGAGAATCTTTTGCACTATGAATTTCCTGACTCCTGTAACTCTCTCTGATTCTTAATTACTGAATCAATTTGTGCTTAAGGCACAAATGAAAAACATCTCTAAAGTGATAACCAATTACACTAGTCCAGCTCTATTATACATCCAAGCAGACAATCAGAGTCCATGGTTTAAAAAGGCATCTTATTCAAAAAATAATATTGACCTAATGCTGTGCCCTAATTATTTTCTTAACTCAGACTAGAAATACTCCTGTGTTGATTGAGTTTATGTCAAAAGAGAACGCACTACAGATCTTCTTCTGTTAAACAGAATAATCAGGACTACTCTTGCATACTTTTTCATGTAGATGCATACAAAACCAAACTATTCATTCTTAGTAACATTTACTAACATTGTAGAAGTGATTGGTTAAGTGTAAGTAGATGAAGAAAGTTCATGTAGATCTTTCATGCTCGCTTATTCACTCCTTCAAATATTGCGTAGATTCTTCTCATGCACAATGCTCACTGACTACTCATATGTCAGTCAGGCAGGAGTCAGTCATTTCTCTCATAACATTAGTAAACTGTGGTGGCTCTGACACCACCTGCATACAATGGGATTGCCTATGTAACAGCAGGCATTCAAAGATACACTAAAAGGAGTACACCCCTGCTTTTTTCTTCAGACTTCATGAATAAAGAAATTTGTCCCAAAATGAATCATTTAACTTCACATTGTTCATTTATCCTGGCTCTGTAGTTAATAGATGACACCTTTAATTAGAGTAGGTTGGGAACTCTTGATCCCCGTCTCCCACACCCCCATTGGAAAACTCCAATTCACCCAAACTGAAATTTTTCACAGGGACATGGTTTTCACAGAGTTTTCATGCAGAAGCATTATCAGGCCCCAGAAAGAATTTCTTGCCAGAGAGAGCAAGACATCCCACAAATGCCAGAATAGCTGATAATCTGATGGTTAATATGGCACTCACTGGCTATGTCTACACTACAGGGCTCGCTTAAGTCGGCTTAATAAAGTCTGCTTAAAGTAGACCTTATTAAGCCGGCTCAGCACGTCCACACTCAAAATGCCAGGAGACTGTCCATGTCCACACTGGCAGCTTCTAGGTTGTCCTAGGAGTGGTGCATTGTGGGTACCTATCCCACAGTGCACCACAGCAGAGGTGCCCATCTCTTCTGGCCACTCCTTTACTACCGGAAGTGAGTGACCACACCACGCTCCATACTGTGTGTAGCAACAGGGAGGCCAGCTGTGCCAGTGCAGCACTCCACCTCCTCCCTGTGTTGCCCAGACTCCTCTGGCTCTGGAGCAGGCGCTTCAGGGCAACTACCAGCGCAGGGGCAGGGCACAGCAGTTGTTTAGACTCAAACACCAGGGAACAGCACATAGAGGAAGGTGAAGTCAAATCATCTGTTATAATGGCGGGAAAAAATCCATAGTCAAGATTTAATCCTGCTTTCACAAAGTCTAATCTAAAAGAAATAGCAGCTTTCTCTTTCTTTCTTTCCATGTGCTCTTGCCCAGTGTTTGAATCTTAACAACTGCTTTGATTTGCTCTTAGAGTATGACCTGATCCTGTGTCTTACACTCCCCTGCATTTATTTTCTACCATTCTGTAAATTCCCCCGTCTTCAAACTGATGAAGTGGGATTTTTCTCCCATGAAAGCTCATCCAATAAATAAATTTGTTAGTCTTAAACAATGCCTCTGGACTCCTTGTTTGTTTTACAACACTATCGGGGGTCCTTTGAGAAGGGGAGACACACAGGGTTGGTCGGAGAGGGGGAGAGACAAGCAGGGTCAGGCTGAAAAGGGCAAGGGGGAGACACCCAGGGTTGGGCAGAGAAGGGGGAGACACTGAGGACTGGTCTGAGAGGGGCAAGGGGCAAGACACATGGTTTGGGCAGAGAAGGAGGGTGACAGGCAGGGTCAGGCTGAGAATGTGGAAGACATGCAGGGCTGGCTAAGAACAGGGGAGACATGCGGGGTCAGCTAAGAATGGGGAGACATGCTGGGGTCAGGCTGCAATGCAGGGAGGTGAGGGGTCAGGCTATGATGCTGGGGTAAGGCTGTGATACGGGGAGATGCTGGAGTCAAGCTGCAATGCGGGGAGATGCCGGGTCAGGTTGAGATGCTGGGGTCAGGCAGGGTGGGGAGATGCTGAGGTTGGCCTGAGATGCTGGGTCAGGATTAGATGCTGGGGTTGGGCTGCGATGCAGGGAGATGCCGGGTCGGGCTGCAATGTGGGGAGATGCCGGGTCAGGCTGAAATGCTGAGGTCCAGCTGTGATGTGAGAAGATGCTGGGATGTGGGTGAGATGCTGGGGTCGGGCTGACAACGGGGGAAATGCAGGATCAGTCAGGGAAAATGTGGAGTTTGCCTATGGTCCACATAGCTGGGAATGCTCCCAGCTGTGTTGTACCTGCTAGCCAGCCCATCCCCATGTTTTCTGTGGTTGGGAGGCCAATTAAGTTGACTTAAGGCAGCTCCCACTCCACATTGCCTTCAGTTGACTTAATAAAGTCGACTTAACTATAAAGTCGACTGTATAAGTGGAAGTTATAAAGTCAACTTTACCTGATGCTAAAGTCGACTTTATTGCCCTGCAATGTAAGTCAACTTAAGGGCTCTTAGGTCAACTTAAACACACAGTGTAGACATACCCATTGAGAGGCGCAAGACCCTGACTAAAGTCTGAGACTCTGAACAGTGACAGCTAAGTCTCCAACACCTCAGATGACCATCGTAGCCATCAAGTTCTTAGCTATTCTGGTGTAGGCACACCTCTTTTCATTTTTTTCATGACAATTTTTTTAGAGATCTAAGTTTTGTTTAGATGTGGAACAAAAAGCTTCCAAAACTTCTAAATATTGCACAAGGGAGCTCTTTTTCAGCCAACCCAACTTCTAACATAATGAATGCAACTGGGAATTTATACTGGTCATTTTAGCCTATAAAACAGACATCTGAGTTTTCTTCATACCAAGCATTTTTTGTATCAGTCTGGTTTCTTGTAAACAATTGAACTGTGGGTCTAATCTAAATCCCACTGATAACATTAAAAGTTTTTTGATTTATTTCAGTGCACTTTGCATAAAGTTCTTTAACAAGTTTGACAGTACACAAGAGAAATTATATAAATAGCTTCATTTAAACCCTTCTTTAAAAAAATGACATCTTTTTATTTGTTTTTTAAATGCGTATTTGTTTCCTGAGAATTTGGTAGTTCCCCTCAAACCCAACCAACCAAGGTAATAAGCACAAAATATAAACTCTATGGGGCACATCCTCAGCTAATGTAAATAGGTGCAGCTCTTTTGGTTTCAGTGGAGTTACACCAACTCAAAACAGTTAGGGGTCTGGTCCTGTGCCCCTAAAATGATTCTGAATGGAATATTTCATCCCTTTTATGGGAAATAGATCCAGTTATATCTTCAAAATAGCAAAAGGTCTGACATCCCAGTATCAATTGACATCATTCCTTTTAACTGGAAAGACATGACATGAGCTATAAATGTAAATTTCTAGTACTGCCTACTAAAAGAAACAAGATAGAAATTGAGTTTGCTCCAGTATGGTTATTCCTATGTTCTCAGCTAGGGTTAATTGGTTCTGCCTTTCTTAAATTCAAGGCAAAGGCCAACCACAAGATCTTAGCCTCCCTCTCTTCATAAATTTTAAAGCCAAAACAGAAGATTAAATCATCTATTCTGACCTCCTGCACAATACATACAACAGAACCTCATTCAGTACCTTCTGTTGCATGCTTTAGAAAGATAATCCAGTCTTTAGTAAAAGACTTCAAGTGACAGAGAATGCAATGTAGCTCATTTCTGAATCCTTTTTAAAAAGGACAAGAAGCGACCTGATCACTAGCTATGAATACCTGTGTGGGAAAGCAATTTCTGATAATCGATGCTCTTTTCTTCCACTCCCTTCCCCTAAATTTACTGCCTGCTCTTGCCCCATCTAAGATGACAGGGAGCTGGAAGGAAGAGAAGAGCAACTTCAGAAGAAAAGCTGAAATGTTGAATATTCCACACGTAAACAGGGTAGGTCAGAGACTTGGTTATTACCCTAGAACTACTGGCTATTTTTGCCTAATTAATGGTTATATTAAGGATGCTCAAATTATCAGGACCTGAAAAAGGCTACTGTAGACCAAACATGTGCATTACTTATCTAATGATCTTGTAGTTATCTTCTGAACTTTAGAATCCCTACATTAGATGTATATGACAAACTATTGAACCCATAAAGATGGACTTCATTTGCAGATTAAAAGAAAGATCTTGTCTGTATGTTCTCAGAAAAAAATAAGTTACTTAAAGATCAATACTGTGTATTTCTAGCTTCTACTAAGGAATTTAGATGAGACAAATCCATGAGTTTGTTGGCTATTTAAAAAAAAAAAAATCAATGATAAATCTTTTGTTACTTCAAATTGTGTTTCTCCAGAAATGCATGTGGTTAGTTAAATTTATTTTGGTGTTTTCCTGTTAGAGCCAAGTTAATGATTTTCAAAACCAAACTAACATAACATTGGTTGTATATATTCTTGCCACAACATACAATAATCAAAGGCTTTCTAGAAATCCATGTTCCAAAAAAATATGTTGGCTTTATTGAGCCATGAGGTACATAACTGAAATTTTGACCAATTGATATGAGAAAATTGCTTGACTAAAAAATGTCCAGTGCAGTGTAATTACGACATAAACAGTGTTATCTTGTGCTGCTCCAGCATTGCATTGCATTGCAAAGCTAAAATATTCCATATTAATTGAGGTTTTATACCTATTATAAATATATTATATGACATACAGACACACAAAGCTGAGACTGTACCTAAAATACTGCTTGTACTTGTGGGAGTAACAGAAATGTGGCAGGAGCTGGGGAGGCAGAGATCTCAGTGATCAGCAAAAAGTAAGATAACCAGATGCATGTAATCTGAGCAAACAGTGCATAAGGGAGAAGATCAATACAGCTATCCCTTTGGAAACTGAGAAGATCTACAGTCTGAAGAGGTTTATCTCAGGAAGGCAAACAAATAATTGTTGGTTATCATACAATAAACTTATATTTAACCCTAAACATTATATTATAACAAAGCACTAAACAGATTTGTTTCTTTGGGTAAAATAAACACATTGGGACAGGTTTTCCCTTCATGAATTCATAAATTTTATAATTTGTTTGTTTGTTTTAAGTGAAGGGTGACCTTTTAACAGCTCTAGACATTGAATCCCACTGCAGCAAGTTTAAGTTGGGGGCCAGCAGGCCTAGTGGGCAAGTCATGGCTCAACAGTCCAGCAGGGTCCTGGGCGGCCATACTGAGCAGCAACCTGAGGGCCTTGTGACTGAGTTGCTTACATCTGTACCCTCCAGTACTCCTGGTCAGATAAATGGAGAGGGAATCCTGCCTCATTTCCAGGCCTCAGCCCACAGGGAAACACTGAGTGCCTCAGTCCCCCTAACTTGGGGATCAGCAACGCAGGCTCAGTGAGCCGCCTGTGGCTTCCTGAGCATCCCTTTCTGGCTCCCTATCAGTCTCCTCCAGGGAGCCAGGTGTGCTCCAGGGACTCCCAGCTGGCCCCAGCATCAGTGATGAAGAGGGGGCTCCTGGATGATGCAGGCCCTCCACATTTGGGGAACCAGGGTTGCCCCCACCCTCCCACACAACCACATGAGTCAGAAGTGGCCCAGTCGTACTGTGGGCCCTAGCTCTGGCAGGGGGTGTGCAGGCGGCGTGCACTCCCTCTGTCCCTCCCTCCCTCTGCTGGTGGGGCAGAGCAGTGCTCCCCACCGACCCTCAGCTGGCCATCCCTCCCAAGAGTGGTCGGCAGAGAGCTGCAGCTTGCAGGGGCAGGGCCCTGGAATGGCTGCTCTGCGGAGTTCAGGCCATTTTGGCCTGGCCACCCTAGGGCTAAACAGACCCGATCCAGGGCCTGGGGGTGAGGCAGCCTCTGTTCAGGCCTGGAGTGCTTGGGTCGAAGCATCCTGAACTCCACAGAGGGGCCATTCCAGGGCCCTGCCTCCGCAAGCTGCAGCTCTCTGCCGGCTGTTCTTGGGAGGGACAGCTGGCCGGTAGTAGGCATGGCAGCACTGCTCTGCCCCACCAGTGGAGGGAGGGACTCAGGGAACGTGCACCACGTACACATCCCCTGCCAGCTCTAGGGGGCCACGGCATAGCCACTGGGCTGGCTCTGACCAATGTGGTTGTGTGGGAGGGTGGGGAAGAAACGGCTCTTCTCCCCTTTTGGGTTGCCAACCCCTGCCCTAACTGATTCACTAGACCAGCATCCTTGGGCTACTTCCTACCACCCTTATTCTATCTTCAGTTTGGGGCACAGAAAACAACCAGCAGAGTGCTGCTCACACAGCCTCAACACTTCGGATGGTCTTTCGGGCCTTCCTAGCCAGAGCCATAATACCAGTTTTTGCTACCCGGGCCACGTTCCAGTCAGAACGCGTCCCTTGCCATTAGCGGCACTTGGAGCTGGCACCGTGAAATAGAGTGGCTCTATTGAGCTGCTCTGTGCCTCCCGGGGCTTTGCCCGTTGGCACTGCCATAGTTACGGCTCTGTTCCCAGCTAATTTTCCAGTACCCAGTTGTTTCCCCTTCCTCAGTTTTTGTCAGAGAGAAAAAAGTGGGGGGGGGGAGGATTGGGCTCCCAGCCCCCTGGTCCAATCTTACTCACAGTTCAGAAACTATGCAACCCTCTATTCCAAGAGCTGCAAAGCAGCTTCATTCCTGCAGACAGCCTCTTCTTCACCCTCCCCCTGGTTTGACTGTCAGATCCTCTTTTAATCAGGTTCTCCATTTGGAACGTATTCTGCTGCATGGAGGGGGCCTTCTCAGTCCAGTTCTGCTTCACCTCTCCCTTAGCCTTAGTGTGAGGTCCCAAAACCCCATTACACCCTCTATATACACAACAGGCAGACAAGGAGTCATCTCACCACAAGCTGTCTCACACAGGCCTGGATCACAGTTCTCTTGGGCTCTAATCCCATGCTAAATTTTGAAGGCCAACATGACCCCTTTTGGATTTTACTTCACTAATTTAGCCATGACTTCCTTCCCACTACTTTGTATCACTTTTCTAAACAGCTGAATATATTTTGCCATAATGCTATCATTATAAGTCATGCTGCCTCATTTTCTACTTGAGGATTTAATAAAAACAATAAAGCAAACTGAAAGCTTCTGGTGTTTATTCTAGTTCTTTTCGGCACTGCTCCAAAACCCACTCAGTTAATAGTAGTCTTGCTACTGACTGCAGTGTGCATTGACTCAGGCCCTTAATCTGTACCTTCTAGAGCAGTGGTGTTCAAACTTTTTTTCTGGGGACCCAGTTGAAAAAATCATTTATGCCTGTGCATCCAACAATTACATCATTCAGTAATGCACTCCAGTCTTTTGGCAGTGGCAGCAGGGGGCACCATGACCCACAACCTGAGCGGCTGTGACCCAGTACTAGGTGTCGACCCATGGTATGAAAACCACTGTGCTTGACAGCCAGCAAAAATAAAATTCCTGTGCTAGGAAGCTGTTTACATTTCAGGAACTGATGTCTGCAAGTTCCCTTCATGAGAGTCTTACAGCTTGTCTATATGAACAACTGGACTGCAGCAAGCTGGAGTGTGAATCTATGCAACCATTTGTTAGAGTGCCCTGATCTAGTTCTCTTTGAAATGGAACTAGCTAAGAGTGCTCTAACAAACTTTTATATCAGCAGGGTGCATATGAACAGTCAGACTATGTTTATACTACTATCTATGTTGACAAAATTTATGCCACTTGTAAAGGTGGTTGTTTTATGCCAATGGGAGGGCCAGAGCCGTAACTACAGCAGGGCGAATGAGGCTTTGCCCAGGATGCGCTGGAGTGGCTCAATAAAGCCGCTCCAATAAAAGGCGCATTTCACGGTGCTGGCCCTGAGCCCTGCTAATTGCAAGGGGCGCTGAAACAGAGCATTACAGCTTCGGGGAGAGCTCTCTCCTGTCATCACAGAGTCTTCAGATGTGCTGCAGCAGCATATCTATATCTGAACAGCTGCACCACTGCAGCACTATATATGTAGACATGGTCCTTGACTGGAGCAGGCCACTGTGGTATAGATTAACACAGCACCTTGCTACAGTCTAATTTCTAATCATTCATGTAGCCCATAGAGTAATTAACCAATCTCAGTATTACCTTGCGAACCAACCAAATGTTATTTATTAATCTAGAGAAAACAAGCTTTGTTGCAGAAACTCCGAGTGCCAGAAAGCATTTACTAGGATTAATCCAAGATGAAGTCTGATTTGTCCCACACCCTACTTTGCTTCCTAATCTCTACCTTTCATTTTGGTAAGAGGTCTGTCCATTTATACAGTATCTGCCATATACATTTACAGTAAAAAAATGTCCAAAAATGTGCACACACTGAAAAGAGATGTGATGGTCTGAATTTTTAGAATTCATACATGTGAATCTTTAGAGTGTGTACAGGTCCGGCCTTGCTGATGAGCCAGTGAGGCCCTGGCTTGGGATGCTGAAGCTAAGGGGCACTGCTTTGGTGCACAGCACCCCTGCTTATCCCATCCCCCAGGACAGGGAACAGCCGGCCCAGGGGCGGAGTGGGCCAGCCCAGAGGTCAGGCTCTACTCTTCTGCTCCTCCCCTGGACTGGCTGTTCCTCTCTAGGGGCAGGGAGGGCCAGCCCAGACGTGGGGTGGAAGAGCAGAGCTCAGCCCCCGCAACCGGCCAGTGCTGCTCAGGGTGGAGAACAGCCAGCCCAGGGGGCAGAGTGGGCCAGCCCGTGGGGCAAACTCTGCTCTCTCGCCCCACCTCTGGGCCAGCCCTCTCCACCCCTAAGGTGGAACAGCCAGCCCAGGGGAGGGGTGGGAGAGTGGAGCTGAGCCTCTGGGATGGCCTTGTTCTGCCCCTGGGCTGTTCCCCACCCTAGGGGTGGGGCAAGCCAGCCCAGAACAGAGACCAGGTTCCCCCCTTGCCAGTGGGGGGCAGAAGCACCAAAGCAAAAGCTGTCTTGGGGCACCACAGCCCCTTGAGTCGGCCCTGAGTATGTATCAAAACCAGACTAATGTGATATCCACACTTGGAGCTAGGAATGTGAAACCTGGCTTGCGTGGACATACTTGCACTAGATCTCATCAAGCTAGCATGCTAAAAATAATCATGTGACCAGTCGCATGGGCACCAGTGATAGTTGTCATGGGCCAGCCTATCCAAGTCAGCAATCACAGGGTCAGGACAGGCTTGTACTCTGGATGGGTAACCTATGCTGCCATTTGATGTTTCCCATGATATGGTAGCACTACTGTTTTCCATTAACTAGCTGGATGAGAGTGCACTAGCTCAAGTAAATCTATGGAGGCTGGAAGTCACACACCTACTTCCAAATCTAGCTGTTACCATTAATTGAGAACACCTATGTCTATAATTAATTTCTAAATGAAATCTCTCATACAGGCCCTGCTGACTTTTAATTCATCTGGAGTTTGAATTAATTTTAAAAATGGTTTGCATTATATTAGAAAGAGGGCATTAGAAATCACATAAATAAACTTGAAATACAACTTAAAAACTGCAGTCTAATCAAACCTTCCAGAGTAAACCAAAAGACATTTGTCTGCCAGCTGAGACTAAATGGGAGATTTCAAGTAACTGAGTTAGAAGGGATAAACAATTGGAAAAGGAGGCCCATATTGGAGGGACTATCTCAGGTGCAGTGTGCAACTTCACAATGAGCCTCAACCCAACATCTTCATTGTAAGGAGTGAAATCTAGCAAAGATGATCATTTCTAATTGCTCCATTATTTGCTTCCCTTCACTAAAAAAAAGTTTCTCAACCTTTACCCACTCTAGATACATCTACACAGTGAAGGGCAGTGACCCTGTGAATCTGGGTCAGCAGGATCAGGCTCACAAGGTCTTGCTACCATGCTAAAAATAACTGGGTAGATGCTGCAGCTTGGGCTGGAGCTCAGACTCCGAAGCCTCTTCTAGCTTGAGCTTACAATTTAAAAACACTGTCTGCTCTACACAGCTACTTTTAGTCTGGTAGCTTGAGCCTGCAAGCCCAAGTTAGTTAACCCACAGGCCGAAACTCACTGCTGTTGGTGGGTAGATGAATCACCGAGACCCACTTACATCATGGGACCTCCTCCCATATAGCACTATGGGAAGGACAAGTGGATAGTCCTAGCAATGATTATCAGGTTAAGAATCCCTGCTTTATTAAGTGCCCAAATTACCTAAATGTCACTTTACATTTCATATCTTAAACTTAGGAGAGTCACGAAAGTTGTAGTTATGGAGCTAAGTCTTCAAAATACTTCCATCAAAGTTGATTTTCATTTGCTTAGGATCAAGTGGAGCATGCTTTCTACAACAACCACAGTGTTGTATTAATGTAGTTTAAGACAGAGAAAATGGTGTTTAACCTCTTTGTGCCTTGTCCTCCAAAACACCGTCAAAATAAGGCCCCAGGGAACAGGAGGCCATAGGACGAACCATGGTCATACTTGGGCACAGGGAAGATGGAGAGACAAATGCAAACATGGCTCTGCTGAGAACGGAGGTTAGCTATCAAGCACTGAAAAGTCTATACAGGTGCTGGTATACTGAAAACTGTAGGACCTGATCTGGCAGTGTGAGGTAGCATAGAAACAACCGCCCATACCTGACTAATGCTCTAAGCACGGTAGTGTGGGCACAGGAATATAGAATAGAATCATAGAGTTGGAAGGGACCTCATGAGATCATCTAGTCCAACCCCCTGGGGTTTGAACCCAGGACCTTCTGTAAAGCAGATGTGCTAGCCACTACTCTATGGAAAATAGTCAAATTAACCCCCCAGGTAGCTTATCCTGGAAGAAAAAACCCACATTTTTCAGAAAAGATGGAAGAATCCCAGCAGATGCCCCACATTATGATGAAATCCCATTAAGTTTAAAGGATAAAGATCAGGGAGTCCTGGTTGAGCCACGCCACACACACTGTGAAAGCCTGTTCCCACCAAAGTCAATGGGTGTTTGGCCACTGAGGTCAGACGGCCTAGGATTTCACCTATAATATGCATAAAAATAAAAGTATTTGTGAAGCAAAATAAAAATTTAAAGTCTGTCTATTAACCTTTAACAGTCCTGTTTCTTGTGTACCCACAGGCCATTTTACTTTGAATACAGCTTTTAGCATTGAGGAAGGGCAGTAAAAGAAGTGAAATCAAGATGTTACCTAATTATTAACAACTCCTGCTGCTTTTAATGAGATCAGAGATTTATGCTGGCATTTATTGCTGACTATCATTCAGAGAAGATATTTTGCAAGCTCAGTAGAACGTTTACATTTTTACAGACCTTTAACACAGATTACAACTATTAAAATATATGACCCAAACATAACATCAAGAACAGAGCATGCAGAAACTAATAGGTATATGCCTTTATAATATAAGCCAATGCCTTAAATGGTTATTGCAGTCAGTGCAACATATTTGTGCCATGCTAGATATATTTTGCCAGTTTACTGTGATTACTAAGTTTTTGAAATTACCATTGGGAGGCCCAGTAATTGGTCACAGCTGCTAGTATTTAACATTAGGCTGCAGCCAGCACTGGAGCACTGGCTCAACCTTGGATATGACTTTAATTAGCTGCAAAATTTTAGGTGTAATTTTTTGCTTGCTGCTGATTTGTCTCTTTCCATCCCAGATTTTTTATTTGACTATTTTTTAGCAAGTCTTGAGCGGTTTTCTCTGTTTCATTGAAAAAGGAACTTAGATTCTAAAAATCAGACAAATTTAAAATAAGTGTAAAATAAAACAAATCCTACATTTCTGGGAGGCTGATATTGCTGCTATTCAGAAGTGTAACAACTGGAGTGGCACCTCACTTTGAGAAAACAGATGAGGGTCAGTTTTGTGTCCTTTACTCATATACTATTATTGTTGTAAGTGTCCTCAGTATAGTAGAATAAGAGCTGCAGCCATGAGTGAAGATGAATAAGAGATTGTACCCTTCCACAGTCCTCTGTTTCACAGCTTTGCGGAGTAGTAAAATCCTTACGATAAATACCAGCCAGATAATTAAACCCACAGTTACAATGGCTTTATCGTTAACACAGAGGTATGAAAAATACTTCCAACCCTGAGTAATCCTTACCCGTTTGAATCAACATGTTGTTTGAGTTAGACTTTAAATACACTGAAGACATTTTGGTCTAACTGGTTACTTTGAGACAGAAACTGACTGTATCAGGCATTTCCGAGGATATATCCTTGAGTTACTAAAAATAGGGGTGTGCAGGAAACCATTCAATCTTGTTACAGTTGCTTTTTGGGTGGATGGAACAAAGAATGCTGCTGTCTACAATGAAGTTACCAAAGTCTGCACTTGGAATGGCATAAATAACTTGTTTTTAAAAGAATTGGCCACTTTGTACTTTAATGAAAAAGGTGCTAGGAATCAGAAGCTAGCAGTGTAATGCTAACTAAAGTTCTTCTACCTTATAAAATCCACAGTCCTGCTAAGTCCATGAAGTCCAGTTAACTTTTCCTAAACTTTTAAAGAGTTTACTAAACTGGTTTCTTTGTATTTTGAATGTATTTGGATTAAAATTAGCGAACTGTTTCCTTAGCAAAGCAAGTCTTAATAAATTTCTTTTCCAATCCAGAAATAAATGGATTCTGTTCTCAATAGCATTTATGTCTGTTTCACCAACTATCGTTATGTAAGGATCCAATCTGTCACTTACTTCTGGCCAAAGAATATGAATAATATCACTGAAGGCATTTGATAGTTTCCTGAATTAGGGCCTATCCCTGTTCAGGAACCAAAAGGGCAGCGGTGTTAGTCTAGTTCAGCAAAACAAGCAAGGAGTCCTGTGACACTTGAGCTTTTGTGGGAGAAAATCCCACTTTGTCAGACACTTTGATGATCTTCTCCCAAGCAAGCTCATGCAATAAATAAATTCGTTAGCCTAAGTGCCACATGACTCCTTGTTTTCCTACTCAGGAAAACAGCTAAGAGTGTCCCATTGCAGTGCTGTCCTGAATACCTATAGAATTGGGCTTTTACATTGCATGTTTAATTGTAGTATTTTTCAAGTGTATTATAAATGCCAGACAAAAAGCTTTGTTAGGATGAAATGAAAGCTGAGAGTTCAAAACTTACGGATAAAATAAATGACAAAAACTGGTAAGAGGAAATGCAGAGTTAAGAGTGGACTTACAAGAACCCTATATTCAAGTGTGCGAATGCATAATTTAGAGACCCAGAAAACTTCTGCTCTGCCATGTATTGACATAATGCAGTAACTGCACAGTTATGATTTATTGTTTTTGATCCCAGAGAAAATTAAACTGATTTACCAAGACACACTGTTTCTCCCCTTCCCCCTTATTGCTTCATGACTGGGCAGAGGCTGCCCAGCTCTGTGCAAAGAAGGAATCTGACTCCCCTTGTGTTCCCTTCTCAGCGCCCCTGGCAGTGATTCCTCAGCATACAAGAAAGCCAAGGCAACAGTGCCAGAGTGAGTATTTCAGGTGCTGAGGCCCAAACTTACCACGTGAGTGACACAAAACCTTAGGAGGCAGTGTCAACTGGGTCAAATAATCAACCCCTACAGGAGGGTGCAGTAATTAAGCCATATCAGGTGCCTCTAACTTTGTTGTGATGGGTATGTTCTCCTTCGAGCACTGCTCACATCATTCAGTTACAGGTGTCTATGTGCCGCAGTGCACAGTAGCTCGGAAAGTCTTCAGCATTAGCCTGTCAGGTCAGGGCACATGGCTAACGCCCCCTCCGTGCCACAACTGCAGCTATGTAGGTGACTGTGACCCTGACCTTTTTCCGCCATCAGCGTCGGCTTCGGATCAGCATTAACTTGCAAAATGCAAGTGTCTGTCCTTCACGGGAAACACAAAATGCCTGGTTTCAAGCCGTGCTTAGGGTGCTGCAAGGCTTTCCCGATGGATGACCCACACGAGAAATGCCTCGTTTGCCTGGGTGAGTCCCACCTCGCAGTGGAGTGCTCCATGTGCCGATCCTTCAAGTGGAGGACTCGGCTAGAAAGAGCACCACCTCCTCTTGATCTCAGGGAATGGAGCTACCACCCCAGAAAATGGCCGAGCCACAAGCGCTCCACCAGACCCCTGATTGGCCCGTGTTCAGAATCCCTGCCACTGATCATCGCTACCAGGCTCAAAATCTCAATCCGCCATGGTACCACCACAGCACGGAGCTCGTCCATCACCGGGCAGCCTCTCAGCCGTCCCAAGAAGGGTACTGGCACAGGCAACCCCAATGGCCTGTCACGGGCACCCAAATCCAGCTCCGGTGCAGAAGGCGAAAAGGACCAAAGCGGCACCATCTTCATCAGCACCGCAGGACCCGGTACCGCCATCAAGCCTGGTACTACAGTCAAGCGTGGCACCGCCAGATGATTCAATGCCAATACCAGTACCAAGCATGTAGTCCAATGCCAGAAGCAAGCACAGCACCTCCCAGCCCTCCACTGGTACCACAGTCCAGTACAGAGGGGCAGAAAACCCCACTCTATCGCTCCTCTGAAGAGCTTTCAATACCGGGCTCCTGGCCATCAGGAGGAGGATCTTCCAGATCGTCCTCCGAAGACCATTTCCCTCCCCCCAAGGAGGAGTGCCTGAGGAAGAGACCTCCAAAGAGCTCCGTATCCCCGAGTTCAGTGATGCCAAAAAGACCACATATACAGGGAGAAGTTTCTGCTCCCCCCATGGTACCTATGCCTCTAGCGAGATCACCTCATGACAAGTGGACCCTTGACTGGTTGAGCACAGCAACCGATGATGTCTCCTCTCACTATGCCCAGTCGCCGCTGCTGGAGTCCTCAGATTTTTCTGATGACGAGCCTGACCCTGACTCTACACAACGTAGTAGATTGTGGGCCCAATCCTCCTCTTCACCTGATGAGCACCTAATTGACATGTCCGCGGACCGCGAGGGAGACCCCTGCATTGAGCAGGGCCTCCTCTGCCGTAAGGTGGCGAACCTAAAACTAAAATTGGGAGTAATCCAGGAGGAAGAGGACTCCCTCTTTGATGCATGCCACAGAGCTCCTCCAGCAAGGGTGGCAATTCCCTTGCACTCAGGAGTATACCGCATAGTCTGGGAATGCTGGCAAATGCCTTCCTCGATTCTGCCAGTGTCCAAAGTTGCAGATAAGAAATATTACGTCTCTCCGGAGGGGTTCTCTTTCTTATTCCATCATCCCACTCCAGGGTCCCTGGTGGTAGATGCTGTAAACCAGAGGGAGAGACAGGGCCACCTGAGCTCCATGCCCAAGAACAAAGAAGCAAAGAAGCTCAACCTCCTGGGAAGGAACGTTTATTCCTCTGCTGCCCTTCAGCTACATATTTCCAACCATTCAGCCTTAATGACACGCTACATCTTCAACCTGTGGGAGGCCATGAGAAACTTTCACACGGCCATCTCTGAGGAGCGCCTGAGAGATTTCAAAGCAATGCTTAAGGAGGGAGAGAGGGCATCCAGAGATGCTCTGGCAGCAACCTGGGATGCAGTGGATACAGTCGCCCGCACTACGGCCTCCGCAGTTGTCATGCACTGGTCAGCATGGCTCCAAGGCTCGGGCCTGTCCACACAGATGCAACAAATTATTCAAGACCTCCCCTTTGAGGGCCCAGACCTCTTTGTCCCATCCACGGACACACAGCTCCACTGCATGAAAGACTCAAGGCCTACGCTTTGATCCCTGGGGATATACACTCCACAACTCAACAAATGCTCAGCAAGACCACATCAACAGCTCCAACAACAGCTACAGCAGCAGCTCCAACTGCAGAGTCAGTTCCTGAGATCCCTCCAGTTTCCCCAGTGCCATCTTGGGGATCTAGATAAGGACAAGAATCGCTCAGGTAAAGGGGGAAAACTCAGCGCCTCACAGTCTGGAAGGTGTGGGCAGGGATCTGACCGCTCGTCTGGCCATAAACAGCATTTTTGACAGTCCCCTCGAGGGCAGCACTCCAGGGCCCCTGTTTTCCCCCACCACCTATCTATCAATCAATCAATCAATCAATCAAATCATAGGGCTGGAAGGGACCTCATGAGATCATCAAGTCCAACCCCCTGGGAATTGAACCCAGGACCTTCCACATGTTAAGCAGAGGTGCTAGCCACTACCCTATTTGCAGGCTGCACCACTTTGCTCCCTGGTGGACCTGTGTCACATCCGACCAGTGGGTCCTTGACACAGTGGCGCAAAGATACCATATCCAGTTCCTTTCAATCCTGAGGGACAGGAAACCACCCCCTCGTGCAGCTCTAGGGAACTGAGAACTGTCAAGCAGGCTCGAGGCCGAATGCCAAAAACTACTCTCCCTCGGGGCCATAAAAAGAGTCCCCAAACAAGAATGAGACAAAGGCTTCTACTCTCGCTACTTCTTGGTCCCCAAACCCAATGGGGACCTACGGCCAATTCTAGATCTCAGAGCACTAAACAAGTATATAAAGAAAATAAAGTTTCACATGGTTTCCCTGCCCCAGATTGTCCACTTGCTGTCCCCAGGAGACTGGTTCGCAGCCCTCGACCTAAAGGACGTTTACTTTCACATAGCCATCAGACCCCCCCACAGATGCTTTCTCAGGTTTGTGGTGGCACGAGACCACTACCAGTTCACTGCTCTCCCCTTTGGGCTATTGCTAGCTCCCAGGATATTCACAAAATGCATGGCACCAGTCGCAGGGTTTCTACGCAGCAGGGGCATAAGAATCTACCCCTACCTAGATGATTGGCTTATAGTGGGCAAGTCAAGTCACCAAGTGCAACATCACATTGACCTGGTAGTAGAACTTTGCAGGTTTCTTGGCTTCTGCATAAACACAGAGAAAAGTCAAAGCTCTGCCCCAGTCAGGGCATAGAATTCATAGGGGCGCGACTAAACGCTCGACAAGGCATGGCGTCCTTGCCCCTGTTAAGATTTCAGTCCATTTGCACCGTCATTACGGAACTGCAAATGCCAGGTCTAACCACAGCGCGCTGGTGCATGCAGCTTCTGGGTCACATGGCAGCTGCCACCGTGGTAATCCAGACAGCACACCTGAGGATGAGAACCTTCCAGCTCTGGTTCTCCACGATGTTCTGACCATGGAGAGACCCCCTGGACAAGGTACTCTCGGTTCCCCAGCATGCCCTAGAGTCCCTCCAAATTTGGAGGGATCCCCGCTTTGCGATGGAGGGTATTCTTTTCAGAGACTCCAAGCCCTCAGTGACCCTGATAATGGATGCATTGGACTCAGTTTAGGGAGCTCATCTATCCTGGGGCCTCTCCACACAGAGTCATTGGAGCCCCGAGGACAAATTCCTCTACATAAACGTACAGAAGCTTCGGGCCATCAGATTGGCCTGCATGACCTTCCTCGACAGAACAGTCCAGGTCCTCACAGACAATACAACAGCCATGTTTTACACCACCCAGCAAGGGGGCTTCGCTCCTCGGCCCTATGCGAGGAGGCGTGCGAGCTCTGGCAACTAGCGATAGATCATCACTTCACGCCAGTTGCCTCTCACCTACCCGGGGTAGACAACGGCTTAGTGGACCCACTCAGCAGAAAACCCCTAGCGAACCACGAGCGGTCCCTTCACAACAAGGTATTCTCCCTGTTGGTAAACAGGTGGGAACCCCCCCAGGTAGATCTGTTTGCCACGGAACAAAACTGCAAATGTCCTCAGTTTTGTTCCCTCCAGAGTCGAGAGGAGGGCTCTCTCAGCAATGCTTTCCTCCTCAGCTGGTCGGGGGCTCTGATGTACGCCTTCCCGCCAAGTCCCCTGCTCCACAGAGTGCTACTGAAGGTCCTGGTGGACGGAGCACATATCATTCTGATAGCTCCGGACTGGCCCAGACAACACTGGTTCCTGCTCCTGCAAGACATGTCCATAAGGACCCTGCTCCATCTCCCTCAGTGGGTGGATCTCCTAACACAGGACTTGGGACGCCTTCAGCACCCAAACCCAGGTCTCCTACATTTGACCACCTGGATGCTCTCTGGCTCAGTGAGCAAGAGAGGTGCTGCTCGGATAGGGTTAAGAAGGTCCTGGTTCGTAGCAGAAAACCCTCCACCAGGTCCACCTACATAGCAAAGTGCAAGCGCTTCTCCACTTGGTGCTGTGACAAAGACATAGACCCTATCTCCACACCAATCCATACAACTCTGGACTACCTCTTAGACCTAAGAGAAAAAGGCCTATCCCTGTCCTCACTTACAGTCCACCTAGCAGCAATTTTGGCCTTCCACCAAAGAGTTGATGGTGCCCCAGTTTTTTCACACCCCATATCTCACAGGTTCCTGAAAGGGGTGGAAAAGCTCTTTCCCCACCCTCGTAAGCCCACCCCTCAGTGGGATTTAAATGTTGTACTCCAGGCATTAACACAGCCACCGTACAAACCCTTGGATTCAGCCACCCTGCTAGTTTTGTCATGGAAGGTGGCTTTCTTAGTAGCAATCACCTCAGCTAGATGGGTTTCAGAGTTGCAAGCCCTTTCCTCCAAACCCCCATATACGACATTCTTTCCAGACAAGGTGGTCCACTGTCACCATCCTTCCTTCCTGCCCAAGGTGGCCACTCCTTTCCACATGAATCAAGACATTTGCCTGCCGGTTTTCTATCCCAGCCACCAGGTTACAGAAAACCAGAGACGGTGGCACACCTTGGATGTGAGGAGAGCACTCTTAATTTATATTGAGCACACACAATCTTTCCACAAGACCTCCCAGTTGTTCGTGGCAGTCGCCAAACACATGAGAGGTTCCCCAGTGTCCTCTCAGTGCACCTCCAAATGGATTGTAAACTGCATCAAAGACTGCTACAGAAGGTCAAACACGCCTCTCCCAGGGACAGAGAGCCCACTCCACCAGAGCCCAGGCGTCTTCCACGGCCTTCCTCACCGAGGGCCTGATCCAAGAGATCTGCAGGGCCAGTATGTGGTCGTCGATACATACCTTCACAACACACTACGCCATTGCCCAGCAGGCTAGAGACGATGCCGCTTTGGGCAGAGCTGTGCTCCATGTGGCTAGACTATAACTCCTTCCACCATCCTTGGGTACGGCTAGCAGTCACCTCTACCTGAATAATGTGAGCAGCACTCGAAGGAGAACAGTTGGTTACTTACCAGTAACCGTCCTCCTTCGAGATGGGCTGCTCACATATATTCAGGCCCATCCCCCCGTCCCTGCTACAGAGTTGGCAAAGGTATATGGGACTGGGTGGGTCAGGGTCACGGTCACCTATATAGCCGTGGTCATGGCACGGAGGGGGCGTTGGCCATGTGCCCTGACCTGACAGGCTAATGCTGAAGACTTTCTGAGCTACCGTGCGCTGCAGCATGTAGATACCTGTAACTGAATGTATGTGAGCAGCCCATCTTGAAGGAGGACTGTTACTGGTAAGTAACTAACCGTTCCTTCACCTAAACCCTGCATACACTTTACCCTAAAATCCATCTCCTTCTAGTTTCAAAGATCACCTTAAAACTATTTCTCCCAGTCTCCCTTTCAAGATGCCTTTCTCCTAATATGTTTTACTGTCCCTTTTCTAAATTGGACCTCCTCCTTTGGATTGTGTGTGTTTGCCTTTCAAAGAACAGTCCCTGTTTTCTTATTTTGCATTGGTCTTCATCCCAAAACTTAATGTGGTGAAGAAGGATAAGTGAAATCATTGTATAGTATAGCAGCAGCGCTACACTAGGAAATAGAGTCCTCTTAGATTTGCTCTAGATTTTTATTTCACCTACACATTCTTGCTATAAAAGGAAGCTGTTGTGCTGGTGGGTAATATATTCCCCCAAGCGGTATTACTAGGCCTTTTGTGCCATCATGTGGGAATCTAGTAACCTTTTCACAACCACAGCCAGAGATACGACAAAGAGGTACGTATTCATTCAGTATAAATTCTTAGCATTAACTTGGCTCAGGATTGGTAAAGTTATCAGGCTGGTTCATATCCACTTCATTGCATTCTTCTCTTGGTAAAACAAGTATTCAGCAAGGGTTCTCATGCTTAAGGCAAGACACCAGTCTATAGGGCAAAAGGCAACAGGACAATTTAACTTTTAGTTAAGTGCTTTTCCATTAATTGGGCCACACATTGTTACAAGCACAATCACACACAGTTCTGTCCTGAGAAGATTTGCAGGGGTTTTTGTGCGTCTTTTGTCAGTTCACGACATACAGATTATCTTTGATTTAGCAGGCTGCAGGGTTATGCAGGACTTTTCCTAATTGCTTCTCATGCATATTTGGAAAGAAACAGCAGGTAGCCTCCAAAGTTTCTGCAGTTTAAAGTGGTAGCTTGAAGTGTCTGCCTTTCTTTGTTTATTGTTGACAGTTCAATTAGCATGCAGCAGCAGGCTGTGCAGATTGAAATAGCTTAAGGAAGGGTCAACTGTGCCATATAGATAAGACTAACTTTATTAGCATGTAAAAGGCACTAGAAGTGGAAAACAAAACAGGAAAGCCCTTTATTTGTTGTGTTTATTAAAATAAATTAATGAAAAGAGGAGTGGAAAGCGTCCCTTTTCTTTATGGGGATTAGGAGGTTTAGTTGTATTTTTAAAGTATGGAAAAATGCAAGTATTTGAACTTTATCTGTGAGCACAATCTCCCTCAAAATGCAGGTGCAGTGCTTATTTATCTTAATGAGGACAGATGACAGGGCAAGAGAATATATGCCTGAGAGTTGGGTCTGCTAAATGAAACCCTGTCAGACAGATGCTCCACTTCTAAATGCATTTTATACATGTTCATTTTCCTATGTACAGAATGCAAATATTACTTCAGTCCATGCCAAAGGATGACTAAACAGAAGCAGAGTCAGTGTAGACATCTTTTACACTCTTCCTCTGGTTGTATGTCTTGTTTTCAGTGGACTGTTGTGCTACCAGCACCCTTTGTCAAACAGAGAAATACATTACCTCTGACAGCAGTTACTTCTCTATAATTAGAATAAGAAATGCTGTGGTCTCTTGTCACATACTTAGGCTTAATCCCCACTTAAAAAGTTTTGCCAAGAGAGTTATGGTGGTTAGGTATGCCATTTTTTCCTCTTTTTTTGCCAGCATAGCTCCACCAACAAAACGGGGCTGCTCACATACATTCTGTTACAGGCGTCTATGTGCTGCAGCACATGGCTAGCCAGAAAACTTTTGCTCTAGCCTGTCAGTGCAGGGTCAGTGGCCAACACCCCCTCTGTGACACGTACCGCGGCTATATATATGACCCTGACCCTTCCCCTCTCCAGTCCCTTCTTTTCACCAACTTCACGTAGTGGGGACGGAGGGTGGGGTCAGAATGTATGTGAGAAGCCCATCTCAAAGGGCAGTTTCTCCAGGTAACCCACTGTTCTTCGAGTGCTGCTCACATCATTCTCTTACAGGCAGGGTTACCAGATGTCAGGGAAAAGGAGGACATGTCCTCCTTTTTTCCTTCACATCTTCTGTCTGGCAGGCATTTTAAAATATGTGATTTTGTCTGGCTTTTTACTTATAGGGGTTAAAGTATGCTGAAATACCACGGAATACCTTGTTTTTAGGGGAAAGTGTTCCATGGCCCCCTAAAAACAGAAAAGTATTACATTAATGCTACTTTTTTTCCAGGTGTCTTTCAATGTCCTCCTTTTCGTACTTCCCTGTCCTCCTTTCCAGACTTTGGTATCTGGTAGCCCTAGTTACAGGTGACTGGTAGCCGTACCCAGGATGGTGGGTGGAGTTTATGTTTTCCCACTTTGAGCATGGTCCTACCCGAAGTGGCATCATCGTGTCTGTTGGATAATCGCATAGTGTTTCATAAAGGTGTGTGCTGTTGACCACATTGCTGTTCTGCACATCTTTTGAATTGGGACCTGCACAAGAAAGGCTGTTGATGACACCTGTGCTCCCAGTGAGTGCTCCCTGGCCCTCCCAAGGAGGGGCGTATTCAACCTTCTGTAGCAGTCTTTAATACAGTTCACTATCCAAGCTGAAATACACTGTGTTGTCACTGGCTGGCCTCTTTTCCATTCTGTGACCACCACAAATAATTGGGACTTTTGCAAAATGCACATGTATGATCAATATAGGCCAGGAACGCTCTCCTGACATCTAAGGTGTGCCATCTCCTCTGATTCTCCATGACCTGCGGATCAGGGAAGAATGCTGGGAGACAGATATCCTGATTCAGGTGGAATGGGGCGCTGCCTTTGGGAGAAAGGCTGAGTGAATCTTGTGTATGAAGGTTCAAAGAAAAGGACCTTTAGCTCTGAGACCCGTCTGGTTGAAGTTATGTTTATTAGGAAGGCCACCTTCCAGGATATGACTAATAGAGTGCATGAGTCTATGGGCTCACATGGTGGTTTTGTTAGGCCATTTAGCACCACATTTAAGTCCCCTTGTGGTGTGGGATCTCTGGGTTGTGGGTAGATCCTCTCAACCCCTTTTAGGAACCTAGTGATAATACAATGGGAAAAACGAGGACCCCATCCATTGTCTTGTGTAGGACCAAAATTGCTGCTAGGTGGACTTTAAGAGAGGTGGGTCAAAAGCCCTTCCTCTTTTAGATCTAGGAGGTAGTCGAGTACAAACTGGATTGGGGTTGACTCAGGAGACACCCCTTTTTCCTCCAAGACCAGAGGGAGAACTGTTTCTATTTAGCAGTGTAAGTAGACCACGTGGAGGGTCTTCTACTACCAATCAATATTCTTTGGACCCTTTCTGAGCAACACCTCTCAGTCTCATTTAGCTATGCAGCCTCCAAGCTGTTAGGTGTAGGACATGTGGGTCTGGGTGATGAAGGCAGCCAGAGTCCTGTGTCAACAGGTCTGCCCTGTATTAGAGGCATAATGGTGTGACTATTGATAAGTCCCATGAGGTAGAATACCAGGGCTGCCTGGCCCAGGCCGGAGCTATCAATATCATGTTTGCTCTGTCCCTCCTTATCTTTAACAGGACTCTGTTTTTGATGGGAATCAGGGGAAATGCATACAGTAATGGGCCCCATCATGAAATCAGGAAGGCATCCAACCAGGAGCCCCTTCCCTGTTCCCTGAGCGAACAGAACTGGGGGCATTTCTGATTCTGGTATGTTGCGAGTAAGTCCATCTGGGGCATGCCCTGAAGTCTGAAAAGGTACTTCACTACCTCCAAGTGCAGAGGGACCACTCATGTGAGAGGAGTTTCCTGCCCAGCAAGTCTGCTCTGTCATTGTTTGACCCAGGGATGAGGTCTATTATTGGGGTGAGGTTGTGCCTCAGGCCTAGTTCCCAAAGGCTGAGCACTTCCTTGCATAGTGCAGGGGAGCACCCCCCCCAACAGATCATATAAAACATTGCTGCTGTATTGTCCATTAGGATCTGTACCGTTTTCACTTTGACTATGTCCAGAAAGGCTCAGCATGCCAGTCAAATTGCTGAGCTCTTTTAAATTGATGTGAAGTGGGCTGTCTTCAATTGACCAAGTCCTTGCATGGATAGCCCCCCCCCCCAAGATGTGGGCTCCCCAGCCATGATCTGAGGCATTGGTGATGCAGGTCACCAAGGGGTTTTCTGTCTCGAAAGAACTCCATCTCGAAAGAACTCCACCCTGGAGGCAAAGTGAAGGTCCCACCATATCTCTAGTGTTGCCAGGACCCTGGAGGGAATATAGACACCCTATTCAGTGAGTGTCGACCTGGATGAAAAATCATGGCTAGCCAGAGTTGGAAAGGTCTCATTCTCAGGTGGGCCATTCTTATTACTGACATGGAGGCTGCCATGTGGCTCAGTAGCTAGAGGCAGTGCCTGAGTGTGCTGATCAGAGTCTTGTGGAGCTCTGAAATAATGGTGCACATGGATTGAAATCTTGACAGGGGCAGGTATGCTCTCCCTTTTATTGAGTCCAAGAGAGCCCCTATGAACTCTATCCTTCTCCCTGGGGAGAGTTTTGACTTCTTTAGGTTCATGCGGAGCCCTAACTTTCTGCACAGCTGCTTGGTTACCTGGCTGCTGTGGCGCATCTGGTGTTTGGACCTTCCCTTTATTAACCAGTTGTCTAGGTATGGGTATATTCTTACACCACATTTCCTTAGGTGGACTGCCACAGTCACCATGCACTTGGTGAACACACTAGAGGCCAAGGATAGGCTGAACAGAAGTGAGGTGAATTGGAAGTGTTCCCCCCCTCCCCACAAAATGGAGGAATATTCTGTGTTTGGGTCTTATAGCTACATGAAAGTAAGCATCTTTGAGGTCAAGGGCCGCAAACTAGTCCCCCGAGTCTAAGGCTGGGATGATTTGTGACAGGGAAACCATGTGGAACTTTATTTTCTTTAAGTGTCTCTTCAAGGCCCCAAGGTCCAAGATGGGCCTCAGATCACCATTTGACTTGGGGACCAGGAAATAACAGGAGTAGAACCCCTTTCCCTGGTCTTTCCTAGGGACTTTTTCTATTGTCCCTAGGGATAGCAGTTTTCTGCATTCCCATTACACTAAAACTTGTGGGATGGTTCCCTGAGTCTGGAGTGAGGGGGCGGTTTTCTGTCCTGAGGCTTGGATCTGTATTGGACGGAGTAGCCCCTGGGACACTGTCTCCAGTAGCCAACCATCTGATGTGATGTTGGCCCGCTGATGGAAGAAAGGGCCTAGACAGTTCACGAACACTGGGGGGCTGGCAAGTGGGTGTGGCACAGCCCCCCGGCAAGAGATCAAAACCTCTGCCTCTGGTTGGCTGAACAGGAGCTGCCTGCCTGTTAGCAGGGAATCTGGCTGCTTCCTTGAGGCCTACAGCCTCTCCCTCCTGGGACTCTGTCAGGTCCCCCATAACGGTGCTGAGAGGGTTGGTAGGACTTCTGGCATTGCCCCTGCTGCTGCTGGGATTGTTGGGCCTGGAAGGAGCATCTTGCCATTTGTGGTGTGTACATGCCTAAGGATTTCAAGGTGGCCCTTGAGTCCTTCATCCCACGCAGCCTGGAATCCAAAGACTCTGCAAACAGTATAGGTCCTTTGAATGGAAGGTCCTGGATGGCCTGTTGCAGCTGTGGTGACAGACCAAATCCTTGAAGCCAAGTGGCCCTCTGCATGGCGATTGCCAATGCCACTATGTCTGATGCATCCCAAGATATCATTAGGGCATTGTACGAAGCCAGCAGGCCCTCCTCCACCATAGTCTCACAGTCCCTGAGGTGTTCATGAGGGACAAAATCCCGGAAAGGCTCAATGGATTTCCATAAATTAAAGATGTATTGCCCGATTAGTGCCTGGTGATTGGCAATATGGAGCTGGAGGGCTGAAGTGGAGTCGATCTTTCTGCTCAAGAGGTCCAGTCTCTTGGCCTCTTTGTTTTTAGGCATGGTGGCCAGTAATCCCTGCGTCTCCTTCTGGTTCATTGCATTTACCACTAGGGAACCAGGCATGGGATGGTTGAACAGGAACACAAACTTCTCCAGCAGGACATGGTATTTACATTCAGCCATTTTTGACAGTGGTGAGATTGATTGGGCGTCTGCCAGCGTGCCTTGGCAATCTTCTGTACTACTTCATGGATGGGGATGGTGAGACTGGCAGGGGAGCCACCTCGCCCAGGTTAAAGAGGGGGTCAAAGTCCTCCCTCACCACCTCTATCTTCAAGTCTAGGTTCCCTGCCATGCACCGCAAGAGGTCTTGGTGGGTGCAGGAGTCATCCCTATGAGCCAGAAGTCTCTGGTAAGCTGTCTTGTCTGGGAAGGAAGATGACAAGACCCTTGAAGTACTGCACTGGGGGTGGCCAGTGCGGGGGTTGAACTCCTCGTTGGAGGCCCCCAGGGAGTGAGAGGCTCTAGAGCAGAGTGGTTTGGAAGAGCCCACTGATGTGGGTTCATTGTGTGCTAGCCAGTCCAACCGCTGACTGGACCAGTCCCTGAATGAACGCAGTGCTGAGTCACCCCGTGCTGGGGAATGGCCTCTGGCATGGTGGTGCTGGTCGGAGCTGCACTGATGACTTTGGGATTGTTGCTCATCTCTTGTCAGTGCCAGGGAAGTAGAGTGGGCTGACATCACTGCCAAGCCCATCTGCACTGAGGAGCCAATGCACAACCCCCCCCATCATGGAGGTGTCAGGGACCATTTCGGTGATGCTTCCCTGCTGGCTTGGGGTCAGTGCCAGCAGCGATGGGGATCGCTGGTGCTGACTCTCAGTGCTGGAGGCATCAGACAAGCTGGACTTGGACCTTGCACGTTGAGAACCCCGTGAGCGTGGCATAGAATGCTCCAGAGAGGACTCTGGGGAGAAGGTCAGGAACTCCCCTCCTTCCTCCTGCTCCAGTTCTGAGGACGGAGGAGTTGGAGAGGTTCCTGGTGCTGGAGTAGCCCTTTATGGTGATGGAGCTTCTATCATCCCCCAAGCGTAGTGCCGGTGGAGTGTCCTGCCCCATGCTTGCCCACATCTTAGATAGAAAGGCTGGGTTGCCTTTGACTTTTTGGGCTTAGGAGGCATCAGGGTTGGGAGTTGCAGCAGGGTCTTTGCTGCCTCAAAGGCCTCTGATGTCGATGGCACAGCCACCTGCTGTTTGCCCTTTCCCCAGGACAGGGGTGGCAGAGGCGAAGTCAAATGGTGCTGGTGTGGTGCCGAGTCTGACCGTGAGCAGGGTTTCTTTGGTTCCCCTGGGGAACGGCACTGAGGAAGCTCCCATGCGGACTGCACACGCAGTGCCGATGTGCCTTTTGGCACCCCTCAGGGCTGTCCTTTGGGGGGGGGGGGGTGTGATTGGCTTGGGACCCGCGGTTCCATTGGCCCGATGCTGTCCTGCCATGAGCAGGGCAGCACAGAGCCCAAACCACTGCCCGCCCCCAAGGCCACACTGTCCAGTGCCCCTTTCCTGCTACTTTCAGCATGGAGCCAAAGTCAGCGGGGGGGGGGGGGGAGAGCGCAGAGTCTCTCTGCTCCCAGCTGGCTCTTCCCCACCCCCAGGACAGGGAATGACCGGCCTAGGGGTGGAGCGGGCCAGCCCAGAGGCCTGGCTTCCCTCTCTTGCCCCTACCCTGCGCTGGCTGTTCCACCCTGGGAGCAGGGAGGCCTGACCCAGAGGTGGGGTGGCAGACCGGAGCCTGCCCCCAGATCAGCCTGCCCCAACCCCAGCATCAGGGATGGGGCAGCAGTGCAGGACCGGACTGTACCTCCCCAGCATGGGGTGGCTGAGGTCCCACACATGCCAATTGGTGCCAGGCTCCACACTCCCCCAGGATGGCTCTGGAGGCTCCAATGTACTCGGCACCGGCTGCAGGGCCTGCTCCAGGGCCATACTGTGCAGCTTTTGCTCCCTGTTTTTTTGGGTCCTTTGTTTGAAGGAGCAACAGATGCAGCATTTGTCTACTCAGTGAGACTCTTCCAGGCACTTCTTGTGAGGGTCACTCAACAGGAAGGCTTTGCTGCAGCCCGCGCAGGGTATGAAGCCAGTCATGGTTAGAGGTGATCCATTGCGGCATTCAATCTCCAGACGCTGGGTGGGCTCAGTAGTGCTACCGGACCGTGGAGGAGTAATTGAGATGAATAGGTCTCCTAGATTGAACATAAACCGATAAAGAGAGGCGCTTGCACAAGTGCAAGGGCGGGATGTTCCGTTACCATTGCTAAGGACGGAAAGAAAAAACTCGAGAGGGGCAGGGGCAAGGTCGTATATGCAGGGCCATAAGTACCTGGGCAGCCCAAAGTGGTTCAATGGAGCCACGCTATTAAAGGGGCAGCTTTGCAGTGCCAGCTCTGAGCACCGCTAATGGGAAGGGGTGCGTTTTGATCAGAATGCTCCCCGGGCGGCAAAACACCACATTACAGCTCTGCATATAGGTAGCCGCGGTACATGGCATAGAGAGGGCACTGGCCTCTGACCCTGAGCTGACAGGCTAGGGCAAACATTTTCTGGCCAACTATGCGCTGCAGCATGTAGATACTTGTAACAGAATGATGTGAGAAGCGGTTAAAGAAGGATTTTTTGGTGGGTATGGATTTTTCAGAGATTGTTTTTATTGTGTCTGTTGTGCCTAGCACAATGGGGCCTTGATCCTGAACCTGAGCCTACTGTGAAATGGGCGTATGAGGCCATTTTAGGAGGAATTGTAATGCAGATAGTCTTAAAGTGCCACACAACTCCTTGTTGTTTTTTTACTGGACTAGACTAACACGGCTATCCCTTTTGAAATGGGGCAATTTGTCACTGGAGCAGGGCTGATGGGGAAAAAAAAAACAAACAAACAAAAAAAAGCCACTCAGACTGAGATTTGCTTGTGTGCATTTTGTTTCTCTCATTTTTTAGACACCAGCTGTGAAAGAGATGGAGTTTTTATGTGATGTGAGTACCTATTCAGTAGATGCTGAGCTGAGACCAAATACTTCTTTTCAGGTACAGGCAGTCAAACAGCCACCAGAAGACATTTTTGAAAACTTAGGAAATCCAAACACAAAGGGTTTTTTTTGTTTGTTTGTTTTTGTTATAGAACATAGAGAGATTGGAAATAACAGGAGTGTCACTGCATGCTGAGCTACTGTTACTCAAACCAGTTCAAGTTTAGCAACTTTTAGAACAGATCAGCTATTGGAATGGTCACTGGTATTTAACATATAAAGCTGAGCTATCTTAGGAGAAAGCTATAGTGCATTTAATCAACTAATTAATAAATACATTTATAGGAGAAACAATTACTCTATCATTTACACATGCTCCTTCTTGAATAGGTTTTGACAAAGTTCAGCTCTATAAACATACAGTTAAAGTTCTATTAAATGTGTATTTCAAAACCTTGGCTTAAATTTGTACCTTGAATAGCTGAGTTAGCAACTGACGTGAAATACAAAGCACATGAAAATGAGATGATGGCAGATCAAATGCTAGAAAATGCAATTCCCAATGTAATATAGTAAATACCACAACATAACAGGGACCTGCCTGTTCGGCGTAAACATGGAAAGTACATCTTTAGTTACTTCTTTTACTGGATTCCTTGCCATTATTTACTGTATCATTACTGAATCCTTCATTCTTGCAGTGTTCTCCAGAATGTTTATTACAACATGGTGGTTTTAGAGCATGTTCTTATGCATTTGATATTCCCATTTTTAACATGAGTACAGTGTTTAAAACTATATCAAGTTCTCCTCTCCACCCTCAACATTTTCTGTGATGACTTTCAAAGGATAGTTGTCTGGAAATTATGAGGTATTTAAGCCTTAAGTCACAGAGCACTATGGCTTAGTTATTTTGGGTGCAAAACCACATTCCCATTATTGAGGGGATAAAAATCAGTTTCTCTAACTTATTGGAGGGCATAAGCCTCTAAATGTCTTTGCACAAAATGTATTTGTGAAAGTTAAATTCAGTCACCAAGGGTGTGGACTTTATCGGAAAATTAACACAAACCATGTAATTTATGACTAGAAATGAGCCTATATCATTTAGATCTGTAGATGGAGGCTTAGTATAACCATCTTCAACACAGAGTTGCAGACTAGCTGATAACGGAACTCCTGATATGAACCAGTTTCAGGATCAATCAGAGGCCAAACAAACCCTCCTGAGATATGAGCAGATTAAGTTGTTTAAATTATGGAGCATATGGGAGTCATCAAATGCTAATGTTAAATATAAATCAGGCTTCTTTTCTGAAAGAGTTAAACCCAGTAATTTTTTGTGCAGGATCAGCAGCTTTCCAGGGTTTTTCTTGTTGTCATGGTTTTTAGAAGACTATTTTGCAAAGTTTAATATATATGAATAAGGATTTTTAGAAGTACCATTAAAGTATCCCCATGAGAGTAATTAAAATGCATTAGAGGATTTCCATCAGGAAGGAATTAGCAGAGGATTTCTTGGTTCAGTATAAAATATAGGTCCGATTCAACAGGTTAGCTTTAAAATCAATGGGATTACTCATGTGTTTAAGAACTATGCCACATATTGAAGCATGTAAACTGTACTCTTCTATATACTTCATTAAAATTATTAATTTTGCACAAATAATTGCATCAACTTTTTTTTTTTTAAAGAGATCCCTGATAAGTGATAAAAATAGCACAAAAGATTATACCCTGCTATGGTACACACAGTTTTTTGTTGTATAACATTGTGTCACATTATAAGTACCTTGAAAATACTCGAGACAGATGTTTGTGATACAATTATACATACTGTAAGGGATTATTGTTTATTATTGTTATTGGTGCTGTGGGTGTGCATGTGCATTTAGTATCTCTGACTGGCTTGTCAGAGAAGGAAAGGATGTTGCAAACTTGGATGGAAAACATGCTGCCTACCTTTGTGGGGTGATTTGTATGTAACACAATACAGATCTAAAGACCATCCTTCCCCTGTCAGGGCTAAATGCAAACACAGTAAAGTTCCTCTCATCCAGAGTATTGATATAAAGCATGGCTTGGTTCAGTGCAAGGGAAACTCACTTCAATCAAGTTCCAGGGAGAAAAAACCTTCCATGGTTTTCTCATAAGCCAGAAATTGTGGCCTACAATTTCCGTCAAGTCTAGAGAAGCTACCTTCCTTCATGACCCATACTACCAAAATTAGCCCCCAACTCTCTATTCAGCACACTGACTGCTCTCAATAGTCCTGCATGGGCAGCAGGACAGACCATCCACACACACGCAGGGCAGATCCTCATCTGTTATGAACACTCATAGATCCATTGACTTCAGTTGATCTTTTACATTAACTGAGGAACTTCCCCTTAGAGTTTGCAAACTCTTTCCAGGATGGGAACTGCTGTCCTGGACAGTGTTATTCCCAGTGTCTTGACAGCTGTGGCACAGCTGTGCTGATCAGGGCAGTAAGTCTTCTGTTCCCAGCGACAGCTCTCAGCCTTGCCCCCTGCTTGTATCCTCACAAGTGAACTCAGCAGGAGGGATAGTGCTGAGTAGCCACTGCTGGTCACACACCATAAGGCAAAGAGGAGATCCACTCTGGATCAGGAAGGACTGATGACAGAGCAAGGAGAGTGCATGGGGATAGAGAAAGATGGGTTGCAACCATAGAAGGGGCAGAACTTTGAGGAAAATGAAGTGGGGCAAAGGACATGTGGCAGGAAGATGACTTGGGGGGTTACAGGGGGTATACAAACTGATGTGGAGGGGCAAGAAAAATGGGGAATACAGAGGTGCTGTATTAAAAGCACTTCACGGGACATTTGGAGGGCAAGAAAGATGGGGGGTGACACAGGCAGAAAGAAGGAAGAAGTCATTCAAGATATAGAGCCCTGGTGGATTGGGTTGAAAGAAAGGGGTTCTGAGAGGCATAGGAGTCCAATGACTGAAGGACAGTTTCTTAAATAAGCTACTGTTTGGTCAACATGCTAGTGAATTTCATGTTATTCTTCTTTCCCTTTTTCTCTTACTCATCCAAGATTTAAGTAACCTAAAATCCACCTGAATTCAAAGACATCTGTCCAGCCATCTCCTGCAGTAGTAGGAGAATTTTCCCTGGCAAAACTCTTTATGTTAACAACAATGCATGCCCCTCTTAAGGCATGTGCAGAAAATGATTTCCCTGTAGCTAATTCAGGTTTCCTACATTGCAAAATCTTTGCACTAATGCTGCCAACTTTGGTCCTATCGTTAGAGAGGGAGGTATTACCAATATCAGGATTGCACTCCTGCTCTTGTTCTCACAGTATATAGAATTGAGATCTCTGAAATCCAAAGAACAGGTATGAAAAAGTCAAAGGTGACATCTCATATCAGTCATCTCATTTCTGCAATATATTTGCAAAACTTCTAAACTTCTTGAAGCCAGCACACAGCAACAAGCATGTACCAACAGTAAAAAGGGTTTGGGAGAAGCTATTGACTATAGAGATAGTCTTTTAAAGTTAATTGATCGCTACATGGAATATTTTCTATCAAGATGAGACTCTGTCTGTAATTTGTACAGCATTTTGAGAAGAAATATGTGCTTTATAATTTTGGAGGATCACCACAGAGCCACTATGTGCTTAATACTACAAAGGGTCTGTAAGGGAAGCAGAAAAGCCAAGACTGATTTTTCTGACACTTCCTATGTTATTGTGTGGGGCAGGTAGGACTGCATTGCTTCTTGTTCAATTGCCTGCTCTGGGCAATGTACCATAACTCATAGCAACGAATGTGTCCCTTGTCAGTCATTCAACAGCTGGCAGTGAGAGGAAACTGCGTCCCCTCTCTTTCTGCCTTCCTGACGAAGAGCCCAACTCCTAAACCCCTCAAGGCCTTTTTAGAAGAGACACAGTGTGCATAGTAGTCCCTCAAGAAGCTGTAAGACAAGCCTGTGGTCACCAGCATCCCCCTGGGGATCTGGAGAGAAATAACCTGAGCAACTGAACAGAGTGTATATAGGCCCTTGGCTTTCACCTTCCACAGTTTCACCCTTTAATGATGGAGGTGGAGGAGCAGAGATAGGAGAGTCTTGGTGGGGAAGAAGGTGGGGTGGAATTTAAACAAATATGTACCTTATAGCAAATCAGTGGGAGTGGATTTGCTGGCAAATTTCTGAGAACCTTGTCTGTTACTTGGTTCATTTTGTGTAACCCACAGCTGAACCAGCAGGATTCACAAAACCTAGTGATACATGTAAACCAAGTTTCAGTGGCATCCCAAATGTAAACTACTTGCAAAACCACAAGATACAAACCATTAAAAAGTGACATCAAAAGCCAGAAGGGACTAAAAGCAATTGTAGTTAGCTGGATTACAACTTTCTTTCAGGAAATAAGACCTCCAGCAAAGAACAAGAGAGGGTCACAGTATAGTCAACATGAAAATTCAAGGATTAAAGGTCTTTGAATCTATCCATTGACATTTCTCTATAATGATGGGGGAAATGTGGATATTAGCTTTTGTTTATATTGTTTTGCCATGTTCACTTAGATGGAGGAAGGACCTCATTGATTTTAAGGACATTTAGAGTAAAATATTTTACCCTGCATTCCAGGAAATTCCCTGTAATATTTGAAATGCAGGAGCATATTCTTAAAACCTGTTGATATGGAACAATTTTCAGAACAACCACAGTAATACTACTATGAATTTCTCTGAAAGCAGAGTGGTGTTTTACCCCTAAAGATCAGTTAGGCTCTCCTTCCAATTACACCCAGTAAAACCATAAACCAGAGCTAATGTGCTAAAAAACAGATTAAAAATAAACTCGCAACTCAAAAACTGAAAATATTAGAAGCCTTGATTCTTCCTTGTGAAGTGGTATGTTAAAAACAAGTATGATGAAAATATTTGGGGCTGTTTCTTTCATACAAAGAGAAATTGACTACCCTGGGCATCATGACAGCCAATGTTTGTTTATTATAGGAGGAGCTGGCAAGGGTGCCAATGCTTAAGATTCCCCAGGATTTCTCATTATAATGCCTCACTTTCAGTTGCTTATAAACTTTGCCAGATTTTAACCATTTGGGCTGAAATTTTCCATTGTGGACATCTGCCAAAGGATGAAATATTTGGAAAGTTCCATCAAATGCAAATAGGACATGAACCAGACCTGGTAATTGATAACAAGGTGGAATATGGAGTTTGGGATTGGGGGAAGAGATTGGGATTAGAAATTGGCAAGAGCAGAAGACTGGGAATGGCTTGACAAGGAGGAGTAGGCGATTTAGAGGACTGGAAGCCAATGGGAGGTGGAAAAGAATGAGACTGGATGTGAAGATGGATAGGGTAGAAGCTTCGTAGGAAGATTCTGACTGGGAGCCAGTGGAGAAAGGCAATAGGAGTAGAAAGACTTGGAGTCAGTGAAGGTGGGGGAATTGAACAATGAGTTGGGGGGGATAAAGTGAAACTGGGACTGATGAAGCAAGGAGATGAGAACATGGTGGAGGGGGGTGAGACTGGGAAGACACTTTGGGAAGGAGGTGTAACACAGTGAGAGCATCACATGAGGAACTCTTAGATAGGAGATTTGGGCTCTACAAGGAATATAGAAGTGGAATCTGAGACTTGGAGTGGGTAGCAGGCTTGGACTTGTATGAGGAGCTGGAGGAGGGAAGAGATTAGAACTGGATGGGCAAAGAGAAAGACTAGGATGAGGAGACCAACATCTGTAGACTGAGACAGGCTAGGTGAGGTGATAAGGATTAAGACTTGAAAGTATGGAAAAAGGAAACAGGACTAGACAGTCACATGTTTGGAACAGAAATAGGCTGGAGAGGTGAAGGCAGAAATAGCATAGACTATCAGCTGTCAGCAAAGACCTATGGAAAAGTGAGTGCCTTGTCCCCCTTGAGTGCTGATGAGCACAAAGGGTGACCATCTAGTATTGCTTTTAGTTACTCCATTAATTCAAGTGACAAAGGTCCATGCTATGGATTTAAAGGTGCCAACTTTGCTAGCAAGCCATGTGGATGTCAATATGAAATCACATGATGGAATTGCTGGGTTTTTGGTTTTCTTTTTAAAATCCTAGGAAGTTCCATGCAAAAGCTAAATGAAAGGAATGTTAAGGTTGTCAAATCAAGCACTCAAAAGTCAGGAAACACCAGAATTAAAATTACCAGTCCAAAATTAATTCAGACTTCTTCTAGCATACATTACGAGACAGTCATTAATTACATGATCACATACCATTTCCTTGCCCCGTATGGAACCTTGCCTCATACAGTGAAAGGATAATTAAGCCATATCGACACTGACAAGCTTATAATGGTACTGATACACCTGTGCTACTGTAAGACCACTTATGTAGCTGCACTGTGCTCACAGAAGAGAGCTCTTGTTAACATAATAAAATCAGATGAATGAGCAGCGGTATCTCTGGTGGCAGGAAAGCATCTCCTGCTAACACAGGACCAGGCACATGAGCACTTATATCAGGAAAACTTACATCATTCACAGAGTGTTTTTTTTGCACACAGAGCAACAAAAATTTTGTCAACATAAGTGTTAGTGTAGACGTGTCCTTAGTCAACATTTCTTTTTTTCCCTCCACATTTGACATTTGGATCCAGCCCTATTTAATGCTCTGCATTCTAACTCAGCACTGAATACAGTTACTAGTGTCCTCTTGCTTTCATCATCATATCCAAGTGCTTCACAAACATTAATCAATCTGCACTATGCCTCCATGAGAATAAATATTATCCCCATTTTACAGCTGGGGAAGTGAGGCATAAAGACCAAGGCCAAAAGTATCTATCAGTTCTGAGTACCCAACTTGACACCTATGACCTGATTTTTGATAGATGTGCATAATATTTTATATGTCCAGAGCACAGCATTAATCAACTTTCTTTGCAGTTGTGCATATATAGCATTTGGTGTTCCATGCAGGACTCTCAGAAAATGAAGAGCACACAAGTAGTGGCCAACTCAAAAAAAAAAAAAAAAAATTGTTGAAGTGACTTGCCTAGAATTTATAGGAATTCTGTGAAAATGGCAGGGATAAAATCCATATCTCCAAGGTAGCATTCTTTAACCATAGTATCAGTCTTTCCTTTTCTAAAGCCACCTGCTGTATTCATAACCAACTAAGCCTTCCAATTTTTGCATCAGATTAAGCAGGGATCAAACCAATACCATCATTCACTATACAACACTGTTTCATTCCTGGTGCACATAGGTCCAGTGGAAAAAGAATATACCTCATGTGCACTATATGATAAAGCACATGCACAAGGGAGAAAATTAACGGTTTCACAGGCAAACTTAGTTCTGGCATTTCCTAACGTTTGAGTGCTTGACTTTGCAACCTTAATATTTTTTAAATTTAGTTGTATGTGTGTGCATGTGTTATTTTGCTTTGTTCAGAAAACTTTTGATACAAATGTTGCTGATAATTTCAAAGATATGACAATTGTTTCAATTTTTTTTAAATCAAGAGATTTGGTTTTTCTGTTGACTGGATCTAATTTTGTGAAGCCACTCTGTTATGCCACTTTTATGCTGGTTTGACTGCTGATTTCTGCAGTTTCACTGGTGTAATGAAATGGATAGTCAAGTCAAAGCCAGCACAGGCTAAATACACCCTTTTAAAGCTTTGTGGACCAGGGATAAAAAATGATCACTAGATCTCATTGTCACCTTCTCAGCTACTGGCTTTCTATGCAGTCAGCTCCCAATTTCCAGGATTTTAAAGGTTTCACAAGCAAACATATACACTGAATTAATAAAAGACTGGACATTACAAAATTTCTTAATGTGAGGGGTTTTTTTATTTTATTTTAAATCAGAAAGGCTTCTTAGGAAGACTCTAGTTTGAGCAGATGAAAATATTTAGGCCAGCTATCTCACTTTATAGGGTCAAAGTGCTGTAGAAAGTTCTGTATTTTACCTTCAAAGAACTGTACATTTATCTGCACAGAGACCCAGTCAGATGGGTATTAACTCCACTTTCCAGACAGGCAGAACACTTAAGAAAATTGCCCATGTCTATACAGGGAGTCACTGAGAAGGCCAGGCTTAGAAGTCAGGGCTGCAGAAGTGGGGAGGATCTCCCAATTTTCTTCTCATAGTTCATACTAGTATGGAAGTTTCCCTGGAGGAAAGCAACCACTTCTTTCATGGTTCACAGACATTGTCAGCTGTACTAAATTCTAAACTGTGAACTGAAAATGGAGATTTACTGCATATCTGGAAAGCATCATATCAGATGGCTTGATAGCTGAAATAGAGCTTGAATGCTCTCCAGCAGTTGGAAAGCGTGGGAAGAATTACACTCTAGTTAATGTAATGCCCAAGGAATGGGACTGAAATCCAGCAAGGTTACAGTTCAGCTGGGGAGGACAAATGCATTTTTTCTTCAAGAATCTGAAGTGGACAAAGGATTTGTTCAGAGAAACACAGAAGCCAAGAACAGATTGAGAATCAGGGCCTGATCCTATTCCATTTGAAGGCAAAGGGGCTTTTGCCATTGGCTTCAGTGTGAGTATAATTGCACCAGAGATATCATCATGGGTAACAGAAAATGAACTTTCTGCTTGCATTATTCCATCCTGGTGTCTGTCATTATTGCTGTAGTCAAGTGAACATTCAGAACATCCAGGGACCTGACATAATTGTATGGATCATTTGTTTATCACCAATAAGAAGAGCTGTACTTCAGGTGTGTTTGCATTTTTCTATCTTTTGTTTTTATCTCATTTTATGTTTTTCATGTAGATTGTTACATGTATACAGGGAGGGGAATAATAGCCATGCCTTGCACTTAACAATACAGTGGCTGACATTTAAACAGTCAACATTTGCCAAGAGTTAGCATATGGTAGTGTCTGAAATACTGGTATTTCCTTATACTTAGAAGCAAAAATAACTGACTTTTTAAGGATGACCATGTCTTATATCCAAGAACTATAAAATGCTTTACAGAGACATGGACTTAAATCTCCTCTCCCCCAACCTCCAGAAGTAGGTGAGGATTATGCTATCCATTTTACTGGTGGATAAGCTAAGGCCCAGAGAAGCAGAGCATCTTTTGCATAGTTACACAGCAAGTTTTCAAGTAAGCTGAGAAAAGAATCCAGAAATTCAAGCTCCTTGCTTAATTTAACCACCAGCACAGCTGTATGAATGGAGGTTCTGAGGTAACTGTGCATCAGTGTTTTTAACATTATATCTTCTGAGTGAAGAGAAGCAGGAGTGCCTGGTAAATCTCTCGTGTGGCTTATACCTCCACAGCGGTAGTACTTGCCCACTGTTTACTATTCTCTTCCTCTCCACCTTCTTCCTGCTCTCTTTTCCTTGGATGTCAGATTAGGGACTTTGTGACATTTTTATAGGTCTGGGAGGTGCCATACACACCACAGATGTTATGTAAGTCAATAATAATAGCGACATTTCCCCAAAGGTTGGATTTGTAGCAGCCTGAATCCTCAGTGAAAACATTGGATCAGCTTGGGCTATAACTCAGAAGAGAAGCTTCATCCCATGCCATTTGTCTTATATTTTGCTGACACATTCTCGGGCTTGACTCATTAGAATCTTTTAAAAGCTTGGCCCCTGCTCACCTCACTAAATAGACTTTATCTTCTTGCTCTTTGGAATCTTACTCTGTCTTTTAAACAGTGATAGACCCTTCCTCACAATGTGGTGCTCATTTTTGCCACCAAGAGATGTTTCTTTTATTCAAGATGGAGGCATGTTTGAAAACCTGAGGACCTGTCTTTGAATTAGTATTGCCACGGTCTCTGAGAAAGAGCAGTAACATTGTTCAAATGAGATTTGCTATTTCTATTAATGTTAGAGCAGGCATTATGAAAGGATGTGGTGTTTTAATATATGGCACTGGACCCTATTGCTGTTGAATTCATTGGGAGCCGGGTTAAATCTGAGTAGCATTATCCAGACTTAAATGAAAGTCTGCCATTATTTTCACCTTATTGCTAATGTTTGCAGCACTGAACATCTGTGCTTGCTGTACAGAATTATTAAATCCATGAGTCAAAACCAGAAACCATGACATGGTTGCAAATGGCAGTTCTGGAGTATTTACTCCTCCTGCTTTCTCATCTGTGGAATTGTAATAGGAAATGCTCCCTTATGGTAAGCAACATGACCTGCTAATTATCCATAGAGAATTTAGTTGCATATTTGCTTCCTGAAATAATAAAAAACAGATGTGGGAAAGGCCTGGTTTTTAATCAATCATCCATATATATCCCATGGCACAATCACGTGTGTCACGCAGTATCCACAATTAATGTATGGTCCAAGTTGGCTGTCATATGCATTTTCTGTCAGCTTATTCAGCCTCTCTCTGTCCTTGTTTGTACCTGTATAAGATTATCTAAGATACTGTCTCCAAACAAATTCAAGTTTTAAAAGTAATCAGAAAACTGTCATCTTTTGAATATGAGCAGTTCAAAATCCATAACCATTGTGAGGGCTGGGGAATCACATTTCCACTCCATTGGCCCCAAGAATCCTAGCAGCTGTTGGATGCCAGATGGTGGGAACTGAAACAGGCTGTGCTGATTTCTGCACCCCCATGGAAGGGCTTAGGGAGCAGGGCAAAAAAAAGAATGCATTACGTATCTCTTCTTTCCAGCATGTAGATGGTCACCCCCTCAAGAGGTAGGAGACTCACAGCAGATGTGGGGATTACTTCAGTTCTGAGGCTACAGTAGGGATAGCAGCTGTACTGCTCCACTGTAGTGTCAGGACAATTCCTTCTCCTCGCAGCTACACACTATCTGTTTCCTCAGGCTTTGCACAGAAATGTGAATATCCCATAATGAACACACCTGCAGACTTAAGTGTCACAGGTAAATGGCCTTTGCAACGTAACAGCTGAAAATCAATTGCTTTTTCTGAGCTGACAAGAGAAGTGTTCAGGTTTCCATATTATCACCAACACATTTCCCTGCAGGCCCTGATATTCTCAACAGGTACAAAATAGAACTTGGGTCCTGACCAGTAAACAAGTCATTTTAGCACCGTTAATTAAGATTTGCAGTATAGGGAGAGCACGTTCTATTAGAATACGTGGGCAAACTGCTCATTTATGAACTAATAACCACATCCTGGGTTAAGTAAACTCACCAGCTATGACACTTGTCAGCCCTAGATATTACAGTTCAGCTAATAAGGAGCATCGGGTTATCATTAGAGACCCACTACCATCCTTCCTCTCACAGAGCCGCAAATCCCCCAGCTAAAAGGCTCCCCCTTACCTGGATGGTAGCAATCCTCATTGATGGACAAGCAGACTTCCTAGGACCAACTTCACCCATCCACCATGTCCCACAGAAAAAGAGCAGATCTACTCTCAAGCCTGCTACTCTCCCTAGGAGAAGACATAGCTCCTTCCTGCCCTCTTTAGTAACTTCTGAGTAACAGCTGAGGCAATTAGAGGTAATAACCCAAGCCTCAAAATCCTCTCCCAACTGCTCATCACAACACTTACCATTAGCTGATATTTCAAGCCTTTACAAACAAAACACTATAGCCTAGGTCAGAAGCTGGGTTGGAAACCATCAGGAGCTGGTTTAAAAACCCTGCATCTAGCCTTGACCAAACTAAAGCTCTTAGCTGCTGCCCCCTACATTCCTCTCTTCCTCTCCTCACAGACCTTTTTACTCTCATTAAAATTATTTAAAAGCTAAAAAGGGGTCTCTATCCTCTATCATTTCCAGGTACTACAGTGGAGGTTGGAATTGAGGAAGATTTTGAAACACATAATTTGACAAACAACAAATTTGACTGACTACTCAGCACAGACAAGACTTCAGCTGGAATATTGTGGCCAATTCTGAGCACCATACTTAAGACATGGACAGCTGGAAAAAAATCCAGAGGAGAGCAACAAATATGATTAAAGATCTAGAAAATGCAACTCAAAAGGAAAAGATGGAAAAATATCGGTTTCTTTAGTTTGGAGAAAAGATAATTGAGTGGGGACATAAGTCTTGAAGGCTGTTATAAAGCAGAGAGTGATAAATTGTTCTTATTATCTACTGAGGACAGGACAGGAAGTAACATGCTTAAATTGCAGCAAGGGCAATTTAGGTTAGATATTGGGAAATTAAGCATTAGAATACATTAGACAGAGGGAGACAAACACCTACCAGGCCCCATGGTCCTCCCTAAGAAAGAGCAGAGGAGGTGAGTCTTGCAAACCTATCCAGAAATGCTCCATAGAAGCAGCAATTCAGAGCCTAGCAGGCTCAGGAGCTGCAGGGCCTAAGCAACTCAGTTCCTGGATTGGCTAGAGGGCCAAAGAACAGTGTTCTGTAATGACCAAAGGGTGCTTGTGCTTACTAAATCTGGGAGCAACAGGACCTGTGACCTCTAGCCCTAAGGCAATGAGCAGCAGGAAAGAGGTTCAGGGAATGTAACATCCAAGTAGCATGTGGCTCTGAAAAGGAGACTTGGCTAGCTTAAAAAGCCCAAGAAAAGGGGCTTGAGTTAAAGGGACCCAGAGACCAGGCTGAAGGCCCTGATGAGTGTAGACTGACAGTTCTGATGGGCCTGTTGACTATTAAGCCCTGAAGAGATAAAGTTCCCTTCAGAAGCCTGAGCGGAGAGCTTGATTTAAAGGAACTCAAGATGGACTGAAAAGAGGAGGCACCCTCTGGAAGGAGGCTGAATCCCACTTGAGCTGGGTATTGAAAGGTTCTTGCTTCTGTTTTGGACCTGAATACCCTGGAAGAAGTTCATCCAGACTGTTTGGCTTTTTACTTCTGATGAGTAGAATGGTTAAAAAAAACCCTATGACAACCAAGGTCCTGAGCACAGCAGAGGGACCTTCCCCCAGCAGCTGGGTATTGGGAGCACTGAACTCCAAGGCAGTCAGATGCACACACAGGGAACAAACTGCAGCCTGCAGAAAAATCAAGGGAAGTGGAGCACAGTTTCCTGTATTCCTAGACAGCTTTCTGACAGCAGCCTGCTTAGCTCAGTTGGTAGAGAAAGCACCTCCTAATCTCAGGGTTGTGGGGTCACACCCTGCGTTGGGTGCTTTAATTTTTGGCCTGTTGCTCCCTACAAAAGGGCTAAATCGGCAAAAAATATAGTGACACTAAAAATGAAAGAAAATAAAGTATACTATGAATAAAATTACTAACAGGGACTAATTAAGTAAAACAAATAAAGGGCAACATTTGAACTGACTAGAAACAATTTAGGGCAAATTTCTTTTTGTTGTAAAATGGGCTGCTGTAGAAAATGAAAAACATGAGTTAATTGCTTTTTTTTTCTTTCTTTTTTTAGGTGCTTTTCACATTTATATTTGCAAATTTAGTTTTTTAACTTTTTTTTAGTCCCATGAACATTAATGAAAAGGTCATGAAAAACTCATTTACTGAAAAAATCCAGTTTTCAGTAAAGAAATAATTTTGGTAATTTAAAAATAATTTAAAAAACACATGGCTTTGCACAGTTTTACCACTGTATTCATTAATCATTACCCATTTTCTATGACATAATATGGTAATGATAGTTATATTAATACTACATTTTCTCCATGTGTCCTCCTTTTTGTACTTCCCTGTCCTCCTTTCCATGCTTTAGTATCTGATAACCCTACAGAAGAAAAGATTGCAGCTGTAGCTGACCAGAGGCATTTACAAGAGGTGAATCACACATGATCTTTAGAATGGTATTACTTAGTCTAGCTTCAGTGCCGCAGAGCTAAATCAGATGACCTATCAAAGTTCCTTCCAGTCATACTTTTCCATGATTACTTTTGAAAGGAGAGGCTTTGGCCAGGCGTGGATTAAGGCCCCTGAGGGCCTGGGGCTGTCCACTCTTTTGGGCCCTCAACCCTCACTGCGGTAGTGCCCAGCTTGGAGGCGAGGCAGCTCTCGGTGCTGGGGCAGGCCCTTGGGGCCCGAGGCTGTGGTGCTCCTGCCCGTGCCCCAGCAGATCTGGAGTGCTCCAGGGATGGGGATGGGACAGCTGGCGTGTGGTGCAGCCTCCAGCAGGGGCTCCGGGGTTGGGAGAGGTGAAGCACTGTTAGGCCACCATGCTGGGACCCTCGGGAGCATGGCAAAGGAAACAGCCAGGTCAGCCTGTCATTGGGGTACTGGGCATGGCAGCCTGACAGTGCTCCCCGGCTCCTGGTGTGGCTACACTGCACATCAACTGGCCCTGCCCACTCCCCCCAAGCTGGTACCATGCGCTGCCCTACCCCACCTCTTGGGGGGGGTCACACTGTGGCCTTTGGTCCCAGCACCAGCTGCCACCACCACAGGTCCTACGGGTATTGTGCTGGCCTGAGCAGGACCAGATCAGTACAGGGAGCTTTAGGGAGTACAGCTGCAGGTCCCCCTTTAGCTTTGGGCCTGGGGCTGCAGCCCCTAAAACTCCTGCCTTGATTCAACCCTGGCTTTAGCCTGGTTTATAATGGAGGAATGGGGAGGGCGAGAAGGAACATGTAAAGGAAAGGGCTCAAGCAAACCAAACTGTCACTTTTATGGTGGTCACGGTGATGGAGGTCTTAGAATGCAGGGGCAGAGTAGAGGGACTTCCCTGAAGTCCACTGAACACCCATTTCTTAATAGGAGGGCTGGTTGAACATTTTCCTCCTGAACTTTTTTGACTAAACTATTTTTACATGAAAAGTGCTTGTGTTGCAAAGAAAATTTTAAACCCAAATACCTGGGAACTGAAGTATTTTATCTGGAAATATTTTATATATTTGCAGTGCCTCATGGGAATTTTAGTTTAGTTGTCTTCTGTCCCCATGTTTTTCTGTGGGCTGGACTTAAATTTCTTCCGTTGCACCAGCCAGATAGACGAGTGTTGAATGGGAGAGGGAGCATCAAGCACCCAAACTATAACTTCCAACAGGCACCAACCATGGCAGTTCCAAATGGAAGTATTTTGGGTGTCAGCAGAAACGTTTTGGTATTCAAATTTCCACTTACACACAAACTAGGGAGGTATTTTCCAGCCAATTCAATAGTATTCAAATCTACTACCTTGACATTAAAGCTGTGGTTAGGACACTTTTGACAGTGGTTTTTTTCCATTAAAAAAATGTTAGTTAGTTGAAACCACAACAGTTTGTGAAATAGATACAAATTCCACTCATCTCACAACTCAAATAAATAAATATTTAAAAGGTAGGGATAGCAAAGAGAGAAGCGTTGAAGTTGTGTAAATATTTCATTTTGACATCTTGAAAATGAAAAACTCATTTTCCATTCAAAATGACTTTTCATTTTAAATTTGTGCTAATTAACCTAAACAAGTTAAGAAAAAAGAATGAAATTAAAAACATATAGACAGCATACACCTCAAATGACCCAAACTGAATTTTTTTCCAGTTTAGATATTTTTGTCCCAATTTTAGTCAGGGATAAAAAGCTTTCAACTCTCAAAAATTCAAGGGATGGCAAAACTGTTCTCTGTCTAGCTCTAGTAGTATCCCATTAGTAACCTCCTGCCCTATCCAGTCCTGTAGTGTTATTTTTCATTTTATGTTACAAAATCTTTTATCTGTTTTTGCATAGTACCCAGCACAAATGAAGCTCTGAGCTTTACCTTTAGTTACTAATGAAAACATTAAATAACTATGAATGTTTTTAAACATTTTCTTTCTTCACTGTTTTATTTGCATTTAAATTCAGTAATATTTGTTCCTAGCTACCTAGAAACTGCAAAGTTCCCTGTGGACACTGTGTATGAATAGCAACCGTAAGTTGCTTATATGGATATCCCAGGAAGAGAAAGAAATACAGTACTTGCACTAAAAACACAGTAGCACTTTGCATCATAAGTGTTTTATTTTCTGTACATCATAGCTCAAAAGCTTGATAGTCTACTTACATCATTATACTTTTTTAAAAAATTATAATTTCAAATTGTTGGCACTGGCTCTGAAATTCTATTGAAGGAAGAAAATGAAGGTTTTTTGCACTGGCATACATTGTGGAAATCAATCACATATTATAAATGTGCTTTTGGTATAAAAGTCAGGATAAGGTCTCTGACAACCATAATTCTTTTATTAAAAATATTTTACTGAGCATTAAAGACTGTTGTTTATGTAAGCACAGAAACAAGAATAACACCACAAAATCAAAATGATAAAGTGCAGACCTATACTGAGAAGCAGGCCTGGTAAGTCAGTCTACTCCTGCAAATGGAGGAGGATGTAAAAAGGAGTGCGTGGGGCGAGGAACTGTCAATATGAGAGCAAGTATGCAGTAAATTATGTTGTGGGAAACACTGCACAGTTCTATTAACTCACCAGGATTAAAGCATGTAAAAGAGGTCCTATATGTTTTTGTTGTGATAGCTGTAAGTCAGACTAATACTGACACAGGTGCTTTATTTAAAAGCTGTGCTGATCAGAATTCCTCTGAATGTGAGTCTCTTGAGTAAGACTGATTATGTATTTTCACAAACAAGTAGAAACTAGTAGTTTGTTGCTAGATCACTTCAGAACTAAATATTTAAAGTGTGGATTTCAACCAGTCAAAGTTTTCCTTACCACTTTTCTACTGCTAATCCTGCAAACAATGGTTTTTTGGGGTTTTTTTTTTAATTTTTTAATTTTTTTTGCTCTTCAGTGTTTTCCCAGAAGTGCCATAGGATTTTTAACTTACGTGTATAGAGGGCCACTATATTTCAGACTAAAACTTTTATACACTAAAAACTATTTCTGTAGCCATGATGAAGCATGTGAGGAAAAGATCAGGGAAGCTAGGTTAAAGTTGCTGTTTTAGATCCTGGTCTGGCTAGATCACATTCCAAAATTGTGTGTGAGAAGTCTCTCTCTGCAACCATCATTGCTTTCCCTGGTCTCACTGATAAAACAACAAGTATTACATCTGTTAACTTCAATAAATGGGCCCTCCTCTGTTTTTTTTCTCTCATAAGGGCGGTTTTCTGCAGTTATTAGTGACATTTTTTTTCAGGTTGCACCCCACCCCCTCACCAAAGAAGTCAGAAAACAAGAGGGAATATAGAACTAATTAGCTAAAACATGATTTTTGTAGTAAACAATAGAATATAACGTGCAATAGTGCAATTTCTCCCTTGCTGCTCCAACAATGCAAGTCTTAAAATGTAGTCCATTAATTTTTACATAGAGCTTTTCACATTTAGTTGCGTGTTTGTCGTGGATTGCTGTTCTTGCCAGACTTCTGCACAGAATCACTTTGTCCAGGCTCATTTTTGCCCTTTCCAGCATGACGAAGTTTCTGGTCCCAGCGCTGTACAATTTAAGCAAACAAAGCTAATAAATAATGGGGAAAAAAATTAACACAACCACAGTTGCATCTATTTTCAAAATACACTAAATTCAGATATGTTTACAAAACTGTTTCACAAACTATGTTCAAATGCTGCAAAGCAACATTTTTAATAGATGCTGTTACTCCCACCAAAAGAGAAAATATCAAACACTTTATAATAGGATAGTGAACATGCAACTTACAGATTATGAGCAAAGAGTGCAGCATAGCAATGGGAATGTGGCTAACCAGTGGTGTACACATATTATGATAGTATCAAATCTACAATTTACAGGATAAAGTAGGTACTTGTTCTAATGACAGAGTTTCTTAAATCTTTGTTTCTTTAGCTGTGTGGTTTGGCAGGGATGTACCCTTTTCAAGGCTCAATGTTTGTAAGACCATGATCCTGCAAGCTGATTTGCATGAACTTCTATTTCTATGTGCTTCAAAATAGGTTGGGGTGGGGTGAAACAGTGGTCAACCCACACAAATCAGTCTGAAGGATCACGGATCAGAGAAGTCGTTGGAAGTTGAGGGTATTCAGCACTTCATAGGCTCATGCCTTAAAACACACAACATGTTATTTACACAGTTGTGGATAAGTGATATTACACACAGACCTGAGTTATGAATGCAAGGGTAGATTAGGGTAAAAATATTTATTGAAAATTTTTTTTACAAAATTGATGATTTAAAATGTTAATGCAGTTTTATTTAAATGAAAACAGGGTGGGTTTTTCCCCTGCCAGGATTGGAACTAAAGGTTCCCTCCATGGCTTACAACCCAACCATTGCAGTGCTGAGGATTATATGGTGATTATAAACAAAAATGAATCTGTGTCCTTGTCCAAGATGAAAGAAATACAAGTAATAATCAAACATCACTGTGAAAAGCACATTAGATTTTAATACCCTATGCTTAACTTTATTCATACAAGTGCTTCACTGAACTCAAAGCCATGACTGTGCTCAACAGCCCAAGAATGAAGTTATGCATGTAATTTATTGGCAAGGTTGTCATCCTCAGGTCTGACTAGGAACATGAGTAAGGACCTTTCTTTATTTGGGGGGGGGTGGTGCTGACAATCTGATGGTATGTCTTTAAGCAAAAACCTCTGCTACCAAAGAGATCATACAGTAGAACCTCAGAGTTATGAACTGACCAGTCAACCACACACCTCATTTGGAACCAGAAATACACAATTAAGGGATTAAATATATATATTAGTATATAGTATTGTCCTGTAAATGTAAAACTAAAAGGAAAGCGTTTTCCTTCTGCATAGTAATGATGTTCAGTTGTAAACTTTTAAAAGAACAATGCTTTTCTCAGAGTTACAAACGTTTCAGATGTGTTTGTAACTGAGGTTCTACTGTATTAACATAATGAAAATGAAGTGACTGATATGACTCAAGCATGAAAATGCCATACCTTTTTTTTTTTAATGAAGCATAAATAACACTTATGTGGACCTTTTTAGGAAACCGGGATAGAGAAGCACTCCTGTGATTCATAAAGCAGAGCTGACATGAGGGAACTGTGCTGTGGTGTAATAGATGTTATTGGAAACTACCAAGGATGTACCTGAACCTATTGTAACAGAACAAGAAATAACCAGTAACTGAGGTTATGCTACCAATCCTGTCACTACTCCCTTAAAACACAGTTGGTCTGATCCTGTGGGGCTCATGTGTGTTCAACTCCAAATGAAATAAATGGGAGTTAAAAGTAGCTCAGTATGTAGCAGAATTAGACTCAGTGATATTTTCAAGATGAAAGATGGTACTAGAACACTGTTCACACTAAGCCATTCACGTCCATAAAGTTGCTATATGGTTCCAAAGGACTTGATTAAAAAGGAGATGGCAGGCAGTGCAACAGTGTTCATCTTGGGTCCTGAAGAAATGTACCGTATATAATCGGGTATAAGCCGACCTGGGCACCAGCTGACCCCCCAATTCTGAGCCCCAAAAAGAAGCTAAAATTGGTGAGCCAGGTATAAGCTGCAGTCCCCTTTTGGTCTTGGCCCCTAACCCCTCCACCCACTGCTGCTGGCTTCCTCTGGAGTTTCTGACAGCTTCCCTACCCAAAATCTCTGCTGCTGCTGCTTTTCCCTTGCCTCCTCGCTGTCCATTCCTCACTC
>ML681984.1:48401238-48437487 GCA_007922195.1 Podocnemis expansa
GCTGTTGCCCCCCTGCTCCTCCTGCTGCCCCCTGCTCTGATCTTCCCTCACTGCTGCTTTCTGCTCCTCCTACTGCCCCCTCCTCACTGCCACCCCTGACTCCACCCTTCCCTCACTGCTACCTGCTGCCCCCACTCTGCCCCTTCCTCACTGCTCCTCCTGCTGCCCCCCTTCTCTGCCCCTTCCCCACTGCTGCCTCCCTGCTCTTCACTGCCGTCCCCCTACTCCCTTCTCAGTTTGGTGCTGTTGCTCCCCTGTTCCCCAACACCTTTTCCCTGTCACCCTCCAACCCCTGCTGCCGCTCTTCCCAGCCTGCCAGGTACCCCCCCCAATCCCCAGTCTCTGTCACTGCTTCCCGGGGTTCCCCAAAAACCCTGGGTCCTCCTGCCACTTTCCCGGACTCCCCAACCTCCCCCCATGCCCGAGCCCTGCTGCCCCTTCCCTGGCCTCCCTAAACCCTCTCCGCCATCCCATCACTTTCCCCAACTCCCCGACCCCCTCCCCAACCCCCGGTCCCTGCCACCGCTTCCCTGGCCTCCCTGAATCCCCCCCCCCAATGTCCAGGCTGACCCCCTTCCCACCGGGCCCCCTTATGTGGCTGCTCCAGATGCTGGGGTCCCCTCCTCACTCCAGCCCCAGCCCCGGCCGACTGACCAAGATGGCCGCCCGGCAACACTGGGGCTCCGGCCTGCTGCATGGTCTGGGAAACTCCTGGGAGGGGCTGTCTACTGTATTCTCTTGAGCATAAGTCAAGCCTGTTTTGAAGCCAATTTTCAGGCACAAAATTTTCGGCTTATACATGATGATATATGGTAATTAATATTTCTTGCTAATACTAAACAAACCCTATGAGAATAAAGTGATAGGAGGTATTTTTCAGATAGCAGAAGCAATAACAAACAGAAATCTAGAGGATGATGCTTTTGAAGAGAAGACTAGCATGTAGTTCTTGGGGTCACAGCTGAAGCACAAATGGTACTGGTACTGAGAAACTTGCACTGAAGCTAGAGATGCTACACAATCCAGATCTTATTGTATGGGTGGGGAAGAGCAGCTGAAGCATTCTGTGCTCTTGCTATTGAGAAACACCAGGCTGCCTGCATTAGGTTGCCATAAATCAGAGCACCCTCCTGGACTGCCCTAAAGCCTCCCTGCCAGAATCCAGGAGGCTCAAAATGTGCTTCAAGCCACCTTTGGCCCCTCACCCCCAAACTCTTCTTTGACTGTGCCTCCTGGGCTACCCCTCCTAAATTTTAAAATAAACTTTTCCACATAAACTGATGTTCTTTGTAATTCTGTCAAGGTCTCTGACATCATTTGTGGTCTGACGGGTGTCATATACATAACATAAAGCTGACTTAGGGGCCAAAGTCTGTGTGACTGCTTAGCTTACTCAGCCAATCTTTCCAGAAATTATAAGATATTAGGGTGAAGCATTTTTGTCTCTACTCTAGTTCCTAACCATTTCTCTCTTCTTTCAGATATGAACTCCTCCACTCGTATTCTCCCCATGTTCTTTTTCCTTCCTTTGCATGTCAAATGTCTTCTTAGATGCAAAGCTAAATTTAGGAGTGAGACCAAGGCTCCATGATTTAGATGAGCACTGTTTTTATTTAAACAACATTAAAATTTGAGACACACAAGTTTGTAAATGAGACCAGAATAAGGCTTGTAAAACCACATCTTGCCCATGGCTATCTGTGTGTGGGTCCCACAGACGTAAATATCTGTGTGTGGGTCCCACAGACATAAATAAGAGCTGTGTGTATCCATCTAAATGCAGAATTTGGTTGTAGAGCATAATCTTGCTCCTGCTCATTGAAATCAATGATTCAGGTTTCAATTGCTGATAAAGTTGTATAAATCTGGAGTAACTCCATTGATTTCAGTTATGCTACTCCAGGTTTACCCTTGGGCAATGGAATCAGAATTTGACCTGTTAACTTTAATGGGTGTGGAACTGGGCCACACATTTTCTCCCTTTTCTTCTTAAGAATGAGATCCAAACACTGTCTCCAATGTCAAATGTTAATAACATCATGAAACTGTCTTACCTTTACTTTTTTACCAAGACGATCCTTCCATTTCTCAGCTATGGAGCCTTCTACCAAGAGCAACCTATACATTGCAGATAACCAGTTATTTTATTATCAAGGCATGTACATGTGGTTCATATCAATACACGCAATGCTAATGGGATCTGCTCCAGGGGAAGAGAGAGAACCACATGGCATTCAGCAGTGACACTTCTAAGTAATTGAAGGGAAGCTCATGAGTTCTTAAGAAAATTCTGCCCATTTTTCTTCAGAAGGAACAATAGCAGCTTCACAATGAGGCATCACAGATGGGCGAACAGAACCAGGAAAGTAATTCTTCAAAGAACACTAAAGCATAAGTTACCTGGAGCGTTCCTCATCTTCATAGCCCATTATAATATATTCTTCATTGGCATTGAGTGGTGGGCATAGACAGCCAGAGTTTGTGTAAAGGTTAACAGTGTCCTTCGGAATGTTCACCAGGGAAGATTTTAGTATCTCCTTTACTTCAACTACTGCAGTGACATCATGACATTTAGTTTTCACCTCTTTCACTTTAGCCCGAATCACTGGGGAAAAGAAACAAAGAAAGTAGTTAACAGCATCAAATAATGTAGGTCAGACCCATGCCATCCCTTTGTCACCCTGTGGATTAGTCTTTTGTGTGCTCTTTTATCAAAAGCTTGACTGAACTCCATCTACTTTTTGCCCAGAAATTCTCCCACCCCTATTTCTTCCCTTCATCTTCTATCAAAAGTAAGCTATATACTTCAGATAGCTCATGGTATCTAATAGCAATGTAGATGCTCTGTGCAATGATAATTTAGCAAGGGGTCTTTCCCTTATTTTCTTTTAGCTTTTTTCTTTTATTACCCTTTTTTAAATACATAGTTCATACTTCATATTATTTCCTCCTTCTTCATTCATCTAATGCTACAACAGCTTCATTCTTGTTTCAGGCTAGTATAGACTCTGTCACCCACAGCCTTTCACAAAATTGAGAATATGCTTGAAAACTTTATTGTATCATTATCCCTATGGGGTGACAGAGCTTTCCCTTTTCTCCATTTCCTCCAGTGACCCAGCACTAATCTGCTCTGTCTTCCATGAACTCCAGTGCTCCTGATCTTGACCTAATGACCTGTTTAATTGTTTCTCCTCTGATCCTTTCATTCTCCCAGAAACTAGACAGCAGGGAAAGTTGCCTTCGAATGGCAGGAGTTTTTAAGGTCTCTCATGGTGACCAAGGAGCTGTTGCCACATGCAAATCCAGAGGTCTTACTCCAGTGAGTACTATGTCTTGCACTGTTTTTAAATCATAGAATCTTCCTCCATTTTACACCCAAATTCCTCAGATTCTTAATCTCTTATAACCAGTGCAAAAAAAAGCAGACTGGGAGAGATGTAATGAAAAATAGAGAAAATCCATTAACCAATCCCACTCACTCCTTCACATAACACACGCATTTTCCATCCACAGACATGCTTAGCATTAGCTGCAGCCAAGTTCAGCACAACTGTTCAACTACTCAGATATTATACACATGAAAAATATTACCCAAACTATTTTGCTAAGCCCCTTAAGACTTTCAGTACCACAAAGCCTACTTTGCTTTGGCCCTTTTTCTAATGTGTTTCCACATTAGAAATGTGTTTCTAATGTGTTTTCTTTATATTCTAAAGAAAGAGAAGAATGTTGTAACACAATATAAAGAGAGCTTGTGGCAAGTCATCCTCTCTCTCCAAAACAGCCCCCACACTACAGCTGCAGTATGCTCAGTGAATCTCTGCCAGAGGCAGGTGCAGTAACCACTGGAGCATACATACATCACAAAACTGCCCAAACACATCCACCACCACAACATATAAAACACTAAATGAGGCAGAAAATCATAACCCTGTAGCTTTGCAATGAATATGAGAGTTCATTAATATCATTCAGTAAAATTTATTTTATTGCAGACTTATTGGGTATGTCTCCACAGCACTTTTATTTCAAAATAACACTGGTTATTTCAAAATAAAAGATATTTGGTCCACATGACGTTTTCTTATTTCGAAAGGACAGATCCCATCCTTTCGAAATAAGAACAGTTGTTTCGAAACAGCTTAAACCCCGATTGTTTCAAAATGGCTGTTATTTCAAAATGGTTATTTCAAAATAAGGCCGTTCAGACATGTTGTTTCGAAACAACACCATTGTTTTGAAACAACTGTTTCAAAACAACATGTCCAAACAGCTTTATTTCAAAATAGCCATTTTGAAATAACAGCCATTTCAATAGCAGGCTTTCCCTTAATTTGAATTAACGTTTTGTTAATTCAAATTAACTTATTTTGAAATAAGGACTTTATTTCGAAATAACTCATTTCAAAATCCTTATTTTGAAATAACGATGTGTGTGTAGACATAGCCATTGTGTACCATTTGTAAACTATGTACTTAAAAACATTGTGAAGAAAGTCCTGTTGCTGAAATTGTCATCCTGGTCATATAAACCCTTTCTGACGAATTCAGAAATGTAACAAACTGGCTATTTATATGAGTAAGGGAATACAGGATCAGGCTACATAAGAATATCAAGGTGCCAATTATGCATTTATCCAACCTACATTTAGTTCTTACTTATGAAAGTAGTCTGGTTGATTTCATCACATTTATTTTTGTAAGAAAGACTTGTCTGTATGAAGAACAGGGGAATCTGGATATTTCAGGACATAGCATGGACACCATGGAGTTGCACAGGTATTAATGACAGACAGCAGAACTTGGTCTGTAGGAGCTTCATTACTAGCAATGATGCAGGAGAAGGAAAAACCTAAGTTCAGTGTTAGATCCAGTGTTCCCTCTAATTTTTCATAGGCTGTGTGCACAAAAAATTTCTTTTGTGCAAATTTTTGGAACCAGTGTCCAAATTTGTGCATGCTCCAGTGAGTGTGGTCAAACTTGTGAGTGCAACACAGTAAGTGTGTATGATGCAAATATCATCTAAATTTTATTTTGATATGATGATGGAAATGATTTTATAAATTACAAAACCTTATTTGAAACACGCTACTTGGAATCGCCTTCTTAAAGTAGCATAAAAATATTAGTGCTGTTGAATTTTTTTTTGTGCGCACTTGATTTTGTTGTGTGCGTGGGTCTCACAACCTGTGTGCGCAGCTTAGAGGGAACACAGGTTAGATCCCAGGATGAGTTTGCTGGGGATGATAGTAAAAACACATTTTTGTTTGTAAATGGAGCAAGTTTTGAGATGGAAATTAGAGACAGCTCAACTATACAATCTCACAGTCATTTTTAACCATTCACTTTTCAGATTAAAAAACACTTGAAATGCATAAACACTTAGTATTCTTCTGGGGCCAATGAAGTCGTACATCTCATACCTGACCAGGGTCTAGAGCAGCAGTCTCAAACTCAAACCGTCACGAGGGCTGCATGAGGACTACTATGTTAGCCTGCAGCTGCACCACTGAAATCTTTTCATACAATGATATTGCAAATATCAGTAACAACAGTGTCATTGCAGGCCATAGGAAATAGCTTTAGGGGCCGCACGCAGCCCGTGGGCCATGCGTTTCAGAACCCCTGGCCTAGAGTGAAATACAGCAGCATAATGCAATGAAGCTGCTGGGCTGGCATGTTAATATTTAAATATTGTTAAAAAATCTGTTCACAGACCATTTTAATTTCAAAAGTTTCAAATATAATGGTGTCCTATGGCAATACCAACCTACCCCTGCCTCATCCTTCCGTGTGTATGTCCACACATCTCTTTTATTTTGAAATAACACTGGTTATTTCGAAATAAGAGAGATTAGGTCCACATGACGTAGTCTTATTTCGAAATGATGGGCTCCATCATTTTGAAATAAGAGCCGTCATTTCAAAATAGCTTAAACCTCCTTTAAATTGAAATGGCCGTTATTTCAAAATGGTTATTTCGAAATAACGCCATTCGGACATGTTATTTCGAAATAACCATTATTTCGAAATAACACTTTTGCCCTTCTTCTTCCCAGGGTGTCTTCCTTTTAGCCTATATTGGGTGGGGGCATGGCCCAGGGAGGGGGCCATGTTGCCACACCTACCATGGTGCCCCTCTCCTAAAGCGAAATAGCAAGTCCTGTGTTTGGACATGCTATTTCACTTTGAGCTTTTCCTTTAATTTGAATTAACATTTTCTTAATTCAAATTAACTTATTTCAAAATAAGAACTTTATTTCAAAATTACTTATTTTGAAATAACGATGTGCATGTGGACATAGCCCATGAGTGAATCAAGTTTTGATCTTAGGGTCTTTTACTTCATGTCTTCTTTTTGTAGCTGCTGCTAATGGATTAACCGACTGCAATCAGTCAGACTAGCTTTCCTAATATCAATGAATGTGAACTCATGATGGGCTCAGGCAACAGCCTATTGTTGACCTTTTTCCTGCTGCATTAATAAATTTAGAGTTCCCTGAAAAATTCAATATATTTTCTAAAGGTTTGATATCTGGCCATGAAGCTGTCCTTACCATAGTTATAATTGTTCCGAAGATAAGTCTTCTGGGTAGCTTTAATAGGCTTGCATTTGCAATGCTCTGCAAAACAGAAAATGTTTGCTTTAGAAGAACAAGGTAGAGATTCAGTGACAAACACTGCAATCCTCCCAAATTGCCTTTAAAAAAATCAGAGGGCAATAATTTACTTGTGCATTCAGGTTACATCAAAAACCTAGAGCATTACTAGTCTCCATACAAAAATGGAATGAAACTTAGCATCATATTGCTGATTTGCAGCTATTTTATAAAAAGATCAGATTGGAGTCCAAAAAAAAAAAACCCCTAGAATTTCTGTCCTGCAGGAAATTCTGATGTTTCTGAACATTTGTTTTCATCCCAAATCTGAAGAGATATTTTAAGTAACACTCATATGAAAGCACATGTCTTAAACACTGGAAATGGCACAGTGTTTTGTTTTGAGCTTATTGAATAGGAAACTGTATTCTCCTATTATGGCACACTGCCTCACCAAAACTGTAGTTCAGGAGTTTGATGTCCCCAATCCTCCCCTATGGGCCAGACTCCATAAGCAATCTACATCTCCCATGATAGAGTTATGGGACTTCCATGATGCACCACTCGGCTGGTCAGAAGGAAGACTATATTACATTATGGCAGATGTTGTCTGGCCCAGATGCTTAACCTATATGAGAGAATGGGGGTGGGAATTACAAGTTCCATGAGGCAACACACCACAACAGGGATATGCTCTTCAATGCTGCACTGATTTGAAGCTAATCATCTCAGGCCACTTCAACAAACTAATTTAAAATTAAATATTTCATTTTGATTTTTCCAACAGAAAACTCAAAAATGTTGCAGAAACTCTATTTCGCATCATGAAATCATTTGATGGAAAATTCCCAACCAGGTAACAATCACAGACCAAATTTTATTTTTCATTATACCATGTCAAACTGAGAATAAATGCACCAGCAAAACCAAGGACAGAATGTGAACTCCCTATAGCAGCTCTCCATAGAAGAGCACTAGAATGAAAGCATAAGCAGGGCCAACATGTTTGTTACACAAGTATAATCCATTTACCATATATACTCATGTATTAACCAAGATTTTTGCACCTGAAAATCCCCTTTAAGAAGGGCACTTGGCTTATATGCAGGTCAGTTTGCAGAGAGCAGCCTTAGCCCAGGAGGTTTAAATCTCCTGTCCTAAGCATGCTCGGGGGGAGTCCCAGCATCTTGTCTAGCTGCCACAGCAGCCATATTGATTGCTGTGCCCCAGCAGGGCTCAAAATAAGGGGAACGAGCCCCAGTCTGTGCCTAGCCACCAGAACAGCCAGGTAAGAGGACCCGGAGAGGTTGAGGTTGGAACGAGGGAGCCAGCATCTGGGGCCCAGGGGTTAGGGAGGGGGTTGGGGACAGCGGGTAAAGCAGCAGCAGGGCCCAGGAGTTAGCGAGGAGGTTGGGGACGGTGGGGAAAGTGGCAGCAGTTCCCAAGGGTTGGGGGTTATTGGGGATGGTGGGGGAAGCGGCAGCGCAGGGTGTGTAGGGGGTTAGAGACCCGAGGCCATGGAGGGACCTCAGTTTATGCATGGGTCATGCATTTTTCCCTGTTTTTGGGGGGTGGGGTGGGCAGCACCTGCAAATCGTGTAGTGGCTAGCACCTCTGCTTAACATGCAGAAGGTCCTGGGTTCAATTCCTAGGGAGTTGGACTTGATGATCTCATGAGGTCCCTTCCAGCCCTATGACATGATTTGATTTGATTTGGAGGCTCCGAATCAGGGATTGCCTTATGTGCGAGTATATATAGTGAGCCCAAGGGTTGCTGGGATTTGTAGTCTCCAGATACATGGTTAAGAAATGACAGTATCACATGACTTCCTAGTGGATACCCTCTAAAGGAATGTTTCTGATGCAGTCTTATGATGGTTGGTTTTGTGGGAACATAATATGAAACTGAGGAGATATCCAGTGAAGCTACCCAGGGACAACAGTCAGTCTTCTCACCTACCATCTTGCTGAAGGGTCTTGCTTGGATGTTGCTTTTTCCGCTTGATTTTTTTATTCTAACATGTAACATCTCAACAGGTGCCTCAACAAAACACACAGCTAAAACATAATCCATCACATTTCCCACCCCACAACAACAGAAAGACAAAACATATTAAAAAACATGGCATTTTGTATGTATAAATTATGAATAATGATATGAATAAGCTAATCATCTTTGTCTGGATACTCTTCCATTTATAATCTGTGTTTTTTCTTGTCTCATGATCATGATAGCTCACGTGAGTTTTTGACACTGACTTAGTGAGAGCAGTTCCTATGTTTCTGCTTCATTCAGGCAAAGAATAAGGGAAGGCTCCTGTAAATAACACTTGTAAATTGCATGAATTATCATACATAGTTGCCGAGTTATAACTATAACAAGACTACTGCAGTTCACTGGCTTGCAATGGGAGAGATGAGAAATTTTGTCCAAGAACTGGAGAGGGTTCTTTATAATCACCCCCTTCTCTAAAAACCAGCACTGAAGATATAATTCATAGAATATGTAGGACCCTGTGTACAACAACGATGTGATTGCAAAAATAATCCTCAAAATATAAACCCATGCAGTGGTGTCAGCCTGAGTTAGTAGACAGCTGGAAACAATAATGCAGGTGGGAACACTTTCATTTATTCCCAGTAGGTTGCTAACTCTCTTTGGAACCTTTATTCACCATGTTGCTATCTGACGAATTACTATTTCACCACTAATCCTTTTAGCAGAATAAAATCAAGCTACTTCCTTATTTTTGATGTAGTAGAAAGTACTGGGACTTAGTCCAGTGGAAGATCTGATTGCTGACAACATTGCTGGGGCAAGAAAGAGAATGTTAACTCCTCTCTCTACCAAATCTAAAGTAATATCTCTGGAGCCACACTTAAAGCCACCTCTCAGTTGAGTAACCCTATCCAATCAGTCCCCTGCTGGTGGTGCTGTGCCCAACAGAGAATTTCCTCTGCTCTGCTCACTACACACACAACATTCTAATTCTATTCAGAAATCTATAAAGAACATCTTATAAAGTAATAACTGCACCAGTCCTCTTACTAGAAACATTATGTTCCAGAAATAGGCATATCCTGTTACTGATCTGTTTTGCTGTTCCATCTGAAACAGCACATAATTCAGAGCAGATTAGCAGTCAAAACGGGAATAGAACCCAGATGCCTTGATTCATAAACCCATTCTCTAGACATGTGACTTTGCCTTCCAGGTCATTTTGCTTCCTTCAATATTAAAACCAGTAAAACCCAACACAACCGATTTTTATATGTTGAAGATCTAGAACAACAATGTGCATTTCAGTATAATGTTAAAAGAACACTTGTATTTTCCAGCAAGGATTCTTGTACTCTGAAAAGATTAGAAAGTTATCTTGTGGTTATGGGGTTTTCAGTTTATCATTTACTCTGTCTTCAGTGTCCCCTTATGGTTAAAAAATAGTGAACAGTATATACGGGAACAAAGAAATGCCCAATGTGTCTCCTGAATTTTAAAACCTATCCTCTGAAATCTACATACAGAGTGCTATAGAGTTAAGCCTTTGTATGTGACTGTTTCAAAATAATGAAGGCAGAAAAAGGAAGTAATTCTTGGCTTTCATTTAGCCTATGGGAATTCATGTATACTTAGGCCAAATTATGGCTCATTTTGTAAACTGCCTCAAAACAGGTGCTCATGAAGGGGCCAGTTCTGCAACCCTTACTCATGAAAGTAGTTTCACATTTCAAATACAGGGTGTATCCAGTATCCTGGGGAATTACTTTAACAACACACATGGTCAATCCCTTAAAATTCCCCTTCTTTGGAGAACTTTATTCTATCACACAAGCAAAACAAGTTGATTGAAACTGACAACTAAGTTATCTGTTGGTTAACATACTTCCCTCCCTCTTAAAACAATAACAATCTCATAAACAGTTTTAATCCAAAGAAAATATTTAATTGTTATTGTCCTAGAATCTAGCCAGAGGTCTTCCTCCCTGCTTCCACTGAATAATGTTATCTAGTAACACTTATTAGCACTTTCCATTTTTTAATTTCAGAGAGCTTTACAAAAAGAGACCTAGAGGTATCCCCATTAGAAATAGAGAAGTTGAGGCAGAGAGAACTTAAATGACTTGTTAAAACTAGTTACGTCACCAAGAGAGCTCAACCAAGAACCCAGGTCTCCTGACTCCCATTACAGTGTTCTATCCATTGGATCATGTTGCCTTTGATGGCAAAAAGACTTGATTAATTGACTTGATGCCTCTTGCAAGGCTGAACCTATCAGAAGGAAGGTAAAAACCTTACACATACCAGAATAGTACACTAGCATTATGCTGTTGAAAGGCATACTGTCTCAAGTTCTAGGGGCACATGAAGGGAAACACCCCTTTCCATATGTAAGAGGAATGAAAAGTGATCCCCCGTAGTAAATCCACCTTGTTTCTCAGGGATTTAGGACATGACCCTGCTCATACTCTACCTTTCTCCTCCGGAGCTGCAAGCACACAATGCCCCTGCCCATCTTCTCTCTACCAAATAAAGCACTGAGAACCAAACAGCAGTTAGACCCCTAATCCACTGGGAATGTGGAGTTAGGGGCCTATGTGCCATTGAAAATGTGCCCCTACAAATATACAGGGACTCTTAAAAGGTATATAAATTACAGTGCTCCCATAAACTTGTTTGTGTTACCGATCAAGACAAATTATTCAAGCAGACAAATGTTTCACTGAAATAATTAAAAAAAAACTTGGAGAAATTTCTAAGAGACTTTAAAAGCACCTTATGAAACAGACAAGAATGCATTTTCTAGCCAAGCAAGGGGGAAAAAAATTATTTATGTGCAGACTCAGAGGCAAGATTTCACCAATTGACTTTTCCAGGGATAAGAGCTGCTTTGAGCAGATTTAACACACTGACATTGCTCACAGGCAACAATACACACAACTATTTGCAATATCCTGTAAAAATCATACAGAATGTCCAGTCCAGAACTTTTTCAAGCACTTCTTTGTAATACTGCTTACAAAGAGTCTATTTATAATGGTGAAAAGCCAAAAGCTGTTTTACTGAACATCTGAACAAAGCAAATATTAACAAATAATGCTCTTTCCTCGTGGCATTAAGTTGTGTTTGTCAATTGAAAGAATGTAGTATGTTGAGGCTCGGTGTACTTCTACATTAATAAAAATGTTTGTAAAAAATTCCATTTAATTCATCAGAGCTGCACCCTGTGTGTATGCAAAATCATTATCTGCTTTATTTAACAACATGCATTCTAACTACTTTTCACTCTTCTGAGTCTAACAAAACCAAGACAGCTAAAATAATTTGAGCTGGACTCTAATTCTTCTGGTCATATCACAACAAAACTAATTACTAAATTCCAAGCAGTTAAATTTGGGAGATCATAATGAAGACAATGAGATTGGCAAAAGTATCCCTGAAGCAATTTTTGTCCAACAAACTATTTTATTCCTGATAGTGCAACTTGACAGAGAAAGCAGACAGCCTGACCCTCGGATCCCACTGTGCATTTGCAAGGCTCTTAAAAAAACCACCCACCCCAACTTTTTAGTCATAAACGGAGCATATCTGGTAATGAAAATCAGCAAGGCATGAAACCTACATCCCATTACAGTCTTTTTACAGTAACTGTGACAGACAGAATGGCACTTAGATGATGCAAAAATCATTTTTGTTCATTTATATTTAAGTGCAATTTTTTTAACATCAGGATTTTTAAAAAATAAACTGATTTACAGTCATGTAATTATTATAGCACAATTTATAAATTGTTTAAGGTTAAAATGAAGAAAAAGATATTAATAAAAACCATAAGAAAATTTCCCTCAGTCCATTGTCTCAAACTTCTGGTAATTTAAAATATACCTTTACATAGAGTTCATATTTTGCCCTTTTTTAGGATGCATTACTACTACTACTACTAAATATTTTGCATTTATTCAGAAACTTCCATCTGAAGACCTCAAAACTATTGACATTTTCAGCTCTGAGATAGGCATTGTTAAAATATCCATTTTACAGCTAGGTAGCAGAAGTACACAGAAGTACACATTTTCAAACTTGGGCACCTAGAGGTATTCACTTAAACCCAGATTTAGGTGCATTATAGCATCCTCGTTATTATACAGATGTAGTTATTTCACACTTCTTAAAAAAATACATCAATAACTTAAACGTAGATTTAGATGCCTAACTTTAGGTGCCCAAGACTGAACTTCTGATTTAACAGTATGTGATTTGACCAACACCCAACAGCAAGTTGTTGGCAGACTGGTAATAAACCCAAGCAGCTCAGAATTTCACTCCCCTGTTCTAAAACTCAGGAAACCCTTGCATATCATATCTAGCTGTAGGAGGCGATTTAATTTTCTTTTTTCTTGCATTACTTATGAATAGCAGTAAAGTCAGACGGATTAAATCAGTTCTGACACAAAACCAAGACAATGACCAGCCCAGTGCAATGAAAATTCATGGTTTCATAGTGTGAAATCCTGATCCTATTGAAGTCAATGGGAGTTTTTCTCTTGACTCTGGTGGATTCAGTATTCCCCTCCAACCCCCACCCCCACTGGTTTTGAAACGAGAAGGGACCATTATGACCAGCTCATCTGACTTCCAAAGTCCTGGCAAAATTGGTAGTTGCCAGTAGAGTTAATTCAGCTTAACATATGAAAATTGCATAGGAATATTATTTACAGCAATTTGTAATTCTGTTTTCTGTAAAATAAAACCTTTTCTTTCTTAACAAAGCCCAAACAAGCTACCTCAGACTAACTCCATTTTATTGAAATGAATACATTAATTAATAAAATAAAATTAATGTAAACAAGAACTGCATATTTTTAAATCTTCACTACAAATCTTGAAATTTCTGAAGCAAACAAAAAAATAAAAAAGTTAAACAGTCTACAGTATTTTTACAGCTTCATTTCTCATTTTCCTTACAACTAGCATACTCTAAGGTGAGAAAGGAACATCAAAATCAAAATTCTAGCCTGACCTCCATCTACCATTACTAAGACAAATAGCATTTTTTCCACATATATGCTATGAACACAGTACAAGAAAATTCCAATGCTTTGCTTTACAGTTAAAATGTTTGAAAACACTTCTGGCATTTCAGAGAATACTATATACACTGGGCCTGATTCACCATGCTTCACTCCAATAAATGAATGGAGGTGCCCCAACATAAAACTGGACACAGTAGTGAATTGTGTCATACATAATACAAGAAGCATCAGAGTAATTTTAAGTACTTTGATTCACTTGGAATTTGCATGCTGAATAATGCACATTGGGCCTAACACACTTTTGATTTTTCTTCCTTATGCCAAAATCTTTAGAGAAGTGTTCTCCATTACATTAACATGCTTTAACCTGACATGTGAGTCACATGTTCAGGTCAAAGATACCAACTAACAAACTCCTCTTCACAATGAATTTCCTGCTTGTGTGAAAAAGTAACTGGAAGGAAGATGATTCGCACAGCTGCAGGATCTGAGCAGTAAATTACATCATATTTCTGTAGTATGGATGACACAATGAAAGTGGAAAACACAATAAGGGCTCCATTCTAACATAAACAAGACCTCCCCTCCAATCAATGAAGTGCTTTTGATGTAAAGGAAATTTTGCTGGATAAAAGCAGCAGAAGTGGACCCCTAGAAAAGTATTAAGTGTAAAATTCACATCTGTGCAGAAAGGCTTACGCACCACTTACATATAACTTTCATGCCCTAGCAACTTTATTGCACAGGTAACTCTCATAGCAAAAATCCAGTGTACAAAAAATTGAGGCAACCTAGCAAAGTTTATGAATCGTTAACTACTGATCTTATTTAAATCTTAAAAGTATTTTGAAAGAAGATAATTTATTACAGAGTTAGATTAAAAACGTACTCACCATTGCCGGAGCCTCTACAGTTGCCATTATTAGAATCCATAGGGAAATCTGGTATGGATTCGTAAAATATGTAAAGAAATGTTAGTATTTTTAATATTGGATTATTTCAATACAGCCACATTAAAAATGTCTTACTATTTCTCTAATATTTAGTATATTAAAAATTTAAGACCCTATTAATGAAAAAAATGGTTGCAATGTTTTAGAATCCTCCCCCCTTCCTATTGAAGTCAGTCTGAATTTTGTCTTTAGCAGGCATCTAATGTTACATGCTGAAGCAGCCTCTACATAGTAGCTTACAATGGAAAATGTCACATTTCCACTGGTAACTGTGAAGAATAGCATGTTCTGTACAAGAATGGAAATATCTATCAATTCAGACAAGTGTTTGGGGCAACTCTGGAAAGTATGCATACTGCTTTTCTACTCAGATGCTGGGGAACAGTTCAGTTTTAATTTCCTCAGTAACAAAAAAAACAAACCAACAACCACTGAAGAGAAAGCCAAAATAAGCACTTGTTTCTCCCTCTTAAAAATGTTCTGATTATTTTGTGAGAGCAATAAGGAAAGAGCTGGCAGGTGGATATTATGTCGAATTTCCAAGGAACTCTATGTGGGGATATTCTAGACTGAGAATATGTACCAAACTAATATGCTTATTTTCAAATCTATTATTTTTAAATCACATCAATTGTATACAATTTATATGCATGTTCATGAAAACAGAATTTTTGCATATTATACTCTACAAAGAAGAAAAACTGAAGGTATAAATATATACATAGCAGCACAGACACAAACACCCAACCTTGTAATAGAATCAATTTGGGTAAATACTTTTGCCTGCATGGAGCCCCAGGGAAGTTGATGAGCTCAGTATGGGGAAAGGGGCTAGCTATGTGGATTCAACTGCCAGGTCAGGACTAAGGAGGGTGTGGGGCGAGGGGGGCACAGGGGAAGGGATATGTGCAGGACTGGCTCAAGGAGCCGTGATGCCCCAAGCCAGTTTTTGCTTTTGCTGTCCCCCCAGTGGTGGGAGAGGGGTGTGCGGAACCCCACCCCCATAGCGGGGAACAACCAGCCCAGGGGGGTGCAGGCCAGCCCAGAGGCCAGGCTCCACTCTCCTGCCCCTCCCCTGAGCCAGCTGTTCTGCCATAGGGGTGGGGATTATGCCCAAAGAAATCTGTCAGTCTTTAAGGTGCCACAGGACTATTGTTTTGACAGTAAATTTATATTCCACTTTGCAAACATGAAGTTAGATTCTACCACTGGATCTAGTCAAGCACCCATTGTACCTGAGCTGAGCCCCACTGACTTCAGTGGAATTACAATCTGGAAAAAATTTGATAGTAGGATTATTTTTCAATAGTGTTAGGAACTGTGGGCCCGGTCCACAGCTAGGGTATATCAGCATATCTCCACTGTAGTCAGCAGAGCCACAACAATTTAGACAAGCTGAGGATTTGGCAGTCTTATGTAGTAATATTAAATATAACCCTGTAACTAAAAAGCAATTATTCATGTTGCATATTGTATCCATAGGCCTCCCCCCCCAATGAAAAATCAAGCCATCTAACACCTCCTCTCACAGAACCATTAGTATTACCACATCCATTGTAATGATCTTAAGAGTTCGTTAAAGACCATACTATTGAATGAGTGAGGAATAGAATTTTAATCATACAGACAGGTATCCAGGTGTGTAGCTGGGAGTAGCCATGTTACATCTCCTGTAGGGCACAGCACCCAATTCACATAACACTGGTCAAAGCTAGAGAGTGTCTCTAAATACAAAACCTTCTACAAGCCTCTCTCTACATCTTCCCCCCTAAGGAAAACAAATGAACGTTTAGATACATATAAGAGCTAGCTAATTATGCATGCACTAACATCTAACAACACACAAATGCCATCTAAAAAACATAAGAACAGTACTTAAACCCAGCATCCAAAATACCTAGAGAGGAGAGGTTACCAGCACATCACTCTCAAGTGAGTCTTTACCACCCGCTTCCCTCACATATCCTACAAGTCTCTATGGATATGTCTACACTGGCAATTTTGGTGAAATTAAGGAGGCTTACTTCAGACTAAACTAGTTCCTGTCTACACTGGACTTTCATTAAGTAAATTAAGAAATTCCTTAATTCAACTTAATGAAAGCTTAATTCAAATTAATAAGAACTGCTTGTTAGTTCGAACTAAGCCTTAATTCCACTCCTTAGTTCAAACTAAGGACAGTGCATACCTGGATTAACCCTTAATTAGACTTTTTTAAAGTCAAATTAACAAAGTGGACTAAGTCAATTTAACTTTAAGTTGACTTAGTCCACTTTGTTAATTCAACTTAATAAGGTCAAGTTTAGTTCAAATTAAAGTCAAACTTATTAGTTTGAATTAACAAATTCAAACGAACTTTTTCCTAGCGTAGACATAGCCTGAGTTTTTCTGGATGTTTGATAACTTAATTACATCTTCTCAGTACTGATCTTTCGTTCAAGTCTGAGTTCTCTTGTTCCCTGACAGTTATGTTACTGTGCGTTGATGATATTGGATCAGTCATGCCAGAATCCACCTCAACTTTCATGGTGTTGGTACTCTCTGGAATAAGTTGTAGATCCCATTGATTACGCTGAAATGTGTACCCTTGGTCTATCTGGACCACATAAGACCACGGATACAGCTATTTTTAATGGTACCTCTTTGGGCCCAAGTATTAGAGGTGTGATTCCTCAGGCACACTATCATCTGGGTTCAGGGATGGGAGATCACAAGCCCTTCTGTCAAAATATTATTTCTGCTTCCACTTCTGATCTTCTTTCATCTTCTGAATGGTAGCATTGTTCTGAGATTGCAGCAAGTTATCATTAATAGGTAAAGTAAATCTGATCCTTCTTCCCATTAACAGCTGAGCTGGAGAAAAGCCATTCTCCAGGGGTGTATTTTGGTAGACTAGTAATACTTTATACAGATCACCCTCCACTTTCAAAAGTCTTCTTCATCAGGTTCTCTACTGTCTGTATAGACCAGGCATGGCCAAACTGTGGCTCACGAGCCACATGCGGCTCTCGAAAGAAAAAGCGTGGCTCATGGAAGAGCATGGCAGGGAAGCACAGCATCGTTGGAAATGGGGGTGGGGAAAAGTGTGGCAGGGTCGGGGACAGCAGAGAAGCAGCTGCATGGTAAGAGATGGCAGGGAAGCAGTGGCTTGGTCGGGGACAGCAGGGAAGCAGCAGTGTGGTCAGGGACGTGGGGAAAGCAGCGGTGTAGTTGGAGCCTCCAGGGAAGTGGCAGCATGGTTGGGGATGGCAGGGAAGTTTGGCATAGTCAGAGATGAGGGGAGAGTGCAGCATGGTCTGGGGTGAGAAGTGTGGCATAGTTGGAGATGGCACAGAAGTAGCAGCATGGTCAGAGATGGGGGAGAAGTGTGGCGTGGTGGGGAAGCCATGACATGTTTAGATTTTCTCATAGGCCCCAATGCAATTTACTCCTTGGTAAAATAAAATCGTATTTTACAAGTCCTAAACATGACGTGGGATAATAAGAAACAAAAATATGAAGGAGAAAAGTTTAAAACTGAATGTAGATTACTTTCAAGTTTTGGCACAGCTTACTGCTGGGAAGCACTGTATTCCACAATGAAATTTGTTAAATCAAAACACCGTGCAATAGAGATCAGCACTTGAGAGAGATTTTATGTACTGTATTGCATTGATAAATTACTGCCCAGATTTTAAAAAACTCGCCACTAACCTGCAGTGTTCTACATCCAGCAACAGCTAAGTTTCTACTGTATGGGCCTAGTTTTCATGGTAACCTTAAGTAATTAATAGAATCTGACATTAGTAGGATCAATATTTGCCTTGTTTTTACAATAAAATTAAAGAGCACAATGAATTTTAAGCTTAGTAAGTTTGGAGTAAGTAAAAGTATGTAGTTATATGCCTCAGTGCGGCTCTCGAAGGTTTAATAATCAACTTGTGTGGCTCTTGACTTCCATACATTTGACCACCCCTGATATAGACCTTTCCACCAGTCCATTTGATTGGGGGTAATTTGGACTGGAGGACTCATGATGAAAATCCCAATCTGAGGCAAATTACCTAAATTTTGCTCTTGAAAAGTGTGGCCCATTACCACTGAAGATCTCATCAGGAACGCTGTGTCTGGAGAAAATTCCTTTCATGCCAGTGATCACTGAATTATTGTTAGTAGTGTGCACTGTCCAAATTTCTAGACATAAAGAGTAATAATCAGTGACTAGTAAGTAATCCTTTGAATGCCAGTTAAATAAATCCACACCTACCTTCTCATAAGGCCTCTGTGGAACAGGATGTGGTCTCAGTGTCTTTGCCTGTTGGCATGGCTTATATTTCAAGCATGAAAAGCAGTTTCTTACCACATTGGTGATGTTGTGATTGATCCGTGGCCAATACATGACCTCTTGTGCTTATTCTTTGCACTTCTAAATTCTTAAGTGACCTTCATGGATCTTCTGTGGCATTTCTTTTTGGAGGCTCTGTAGCATTACAACCTTACCACCCTTGAAAACCACTCCATCTACCACAGTCAGTTCATGTCTGTAGTTCCAATAGTCTCTTATACTTAGCGCTGCTTATTATTTCAGGCCACCCTTTTATTACCACTTCTTCAAGGATTCCCAATGATTCGTCTTTCTCCGTCTCTTCTTTTAAGTGATGCAGTCTCCCGTTAGTTATAGAACCTGATTGCACAATCATATTTACATAGGCTTGCACCTCTGTCTCCAGTGTCTTTTCAGGTACCATGGGTACTACTGCTCTGGAAAGTGAGTCTGCTGTGAACATAAATTTGCCAGGCGTGAAGGTCACTAACAAATTGTATTTCTGCAATTTTATCATCATTCTTTGAATCCTTAAGGCAATCAAGAGCTTGCGATCTGTTTCAACTTCCACTCTCTGTCTATAAATATACTGAGTCTCTCACAGGCAAACAAGATTCCTCAAAGCTCCTTCTCAGTTTGTAGGTATCTAATCTGTTACCAGTCAGTGATTTGGATGCATATGCCATGAGTTGCCAGCAATCTTCATGTTTTTGTAAAATCACTGCACCCAACCCAGACTGTGATGCATCCGCTGATATTTTAATAGGCTTCTCTGGAGCATAAAATTTCAATACTGGTTCCTGTAGCAAGTGTTGTTTTAAACCTTCCCATGATTCCTCCTGTGCAGCACCCCAGCACCATTCATCTTTGTCCTCTAGGAGTGGTCTCAGTGATGCTGCCCTGGCAGAAAAATTGGGTATGAATTTTCCAAGACAGTTAACCATTCCCAGAAACTGCTGGACATCTTTTGGGGATGTGGCATCATTTCAATGGCTGAAATCTTCCCCTTATCCAGTTTTATACCTTCATGGGAGATAATGCCCTGTATAAAAGTCAGTTCTCTTAACTCCTAACACACATTAGTCGTTATTTAGTTTGAGTTCTGCAGCTCTAACTGAATCCAATTCTTGCCGAAGCCGACAATCATGCTCTTCTTTTGTAGAGCCCCAAAAGATGATGTCATCCATGAAGGTGTCCACATTGCTAATATGTTTGTAGATCATGAGTATGGTTTTGTGATACACCTCTGGTGATGAAGCTATACCGAAGGGTAAGTGTAAAAATCTGTGTCTTCCGAATGGAGTATTAAATGTGCATAATTTTGAGCTTTCCTCTGATAATTTTACCTGCCAAAACCCTGCAAATCCATGCAATTTACTGAAATATTGAGCATTTGCAAACTGAGCCATAATCTTTCTCTATTTGGTAGTTTGAAATGTTCTCTTTGTATAGCTCTGTTGAGGTCTCTGGAATCTAAGCATATGTGTAGCCAGCCATTAATTTTTCCACTATGACTAGGAAGCTCACCCATTCCATTGGTTCCTCCACTTTTTGTATTACTTGCATTGTTTCCATAATTTCAAGCTCAACCTTGAGTTTATTATGGAGTGCAAATGACACCTTTCTACATGGATGAATAACTGGAGGGACCTGCTTGTTTATGCAGATTGCATGTTCAAATTGGAAGCAACCCATACCCTGAAACAGGTCCTGATATTATTCAAAGTGTGCCACATAGCCAGATGCAGCACTGTATTGTAGTGAGAGCACCCTTTTTATCAGATTGAGTTTAGCACATGCAGCCAGGCCCAAAACTGGTGTCACCTCCTGTGACATGACAGTGAAAGGCAGCTGATACACGGTGTTCTTGTGGTTAATGCTAGCGAAGCAGTGACTCTGCATGGGTATATTTGTTCCAGAATACACATTTACTTTTATGTTTGTTTGTCCCAGCTTAGGTCTCATTCTCAGTCTCTCATAATCTCATGCAGACAGAATATTAACCTGAGCTCCTGTGTCTAGTTTCAGTGGCATGACTGTTCCATTCACTGTCAGAAGCAGTATCCAGCCCCTCTCGTTAGGCCTGACTGATCCTAGTACAGGGGTCAGCAACGAAGGGGGGGAAAAGAGCCATTCCTCCCCCCGCCCCCCAACCGCATGTGCCAGAGCTGGCCCATTGGCTGCACTGCAGTCCCCTAGCGCTGGGGGGGGGGGGAAGGGGTGTACAGGCAGCACGTGCTCCCTCCCTCCCTCCACTGGCTCAGGCCCATTTGGCTGTGGGGTGGCCTGGTTGAAGCAGCCTGAACTCCGCGGAGGGGCTGTTCCAGGACCCCACCTCCGCAAAACACAGCTCTCCGCCAGCTGCTTTTGGGAGGAACAACTGGCTGGTAGGCGGCGCCCTTCTGTTCCGCCCCACCAGCAGAGGGAAGGAGGGAGCTGCCCGCGCACTTTCCCTCTCCCCCTGCCAGCACTAGGGAGCTGTGGTGCAACCGCTTTGCCAGTTCCAGCTCATGTGGTTGTGCTGGGAGCGTGGACCAGCCAGTAGTCCCCGGGAAACCACAGAGGGCTCACTGAGCCTGTGTTGGCGATCCACGTCCTAGTACATCTACAAAGCACTCCTCAGTCTTGTTGTCAGTAACTAAATGCATTTGAATTTTCTGCCTTTGGGATCTGCTGCAGTTTGCAAAATGATTAAGTTTCCCACAGCTATGACGGTGTTTCCCATAGGTAAAATACTGTTTGGGACTATGTCGTGATCCATAATTGACACATGGACATCTGGAATCAGTCTTCCTGATAGCAGGGTTGGTGCCACATTGTGATTTGAGCCATTCTGGCTATATGCTCTTTGTCTAAGTGCATGAACTATTCCCTCTGGTGAATTCAGCTCTTTTACTTGTGTTTTTACCATTTCAGTGGCCCTACATATTTAGAGGGCTTCATTCAAAGAGATCTCCCCTGCTCTGAGAAGTCTCTCTCTTAACATATTGTCTACAACAGGCGTGGCCAAACTGCAGCTCGGGAACCACATGTGGCTCTTTAATGAAAAATTATGGCTCCCAGAAGAATGTCAGCAAACAATTTAGGAAAGCAGCCCCATCCTAGGAGTTCAGGAGGGGGGTCAGGATGGTGGGGAGAAGTGCAGCATGGTCAGGATTTTAAAAATCTCACCACTAACCTGAAGTCTTCTACATCGAGCAACAGCTAAGTTTTTACTGTATAGGCCTAATTTTCATGGTAACCTTAAGTTATTATTAGAATCTGACATCCGTAGGATTGATATTTGTCCTCTTTTTATGATAAAATTAAAGTGTGCAATGAATTTGAAACTTAGTAATTTTGGAGTAGGTAAAAGCATATGGCTATAAGCCTCAGTGCGGCTCTCGAAGATTTAATAATCAACTTGTGTGGTTCTTGAGTTCCATAAGTTTGGCCACCCCAGTCTATAATGTCACAAAGGCGTCTTGTCTTTGATCAGAGACTCTGTCAAACCACCAAAATTACAGCTTTCAGTGAGTTTCCTCAATTCTGTGACATATTGTTCTATAGTGTTATCCGGTTTTTGCATGCATGTAAAAAAATCTATGCCTCTCAAAAGCCACACATTTTTGGCAAGCAATATAGCTCAAACTTAGTATAATGTTTAAATTCATGTTTTCATCATCTTGAAATTCAGAGTTATTGTATACATCCAATGCCTCCTCCCCAATAACATGCAAAAACATAGATGATTTCTGGTTTTCATCTTTGTTCTGTGGTCCAATGGCAGACAAATACTACAGAAATCACTGCTTAAACTTTATCCAGTTTTCTGCAACATTACCAGACATTTGGAGAGGTGAAGGAGCCTGTAAAACATCCATTTTTAGAGCTTGCACTTACTTGCTGAAGGCTTCCTTTGTTTCCAGAGATCCCTGGTGTTTGTCTGTTTTCAATTGCAAATGCAGAAGTTTTCCTCCAAATCTTTTTAGTTTCCAAACTCATTCACCATCTTCTGATACCATGTAATGATCTTGAGGGTTCATTAAAGACCATACTACTGAGTGAGGAATAGAACTTTAATCATACAGACAGGTATACACTTGTATAGCTGGGAGCAGCCATGCTAGATCTCCTGTAGGGCTCATTTTCCAATTCACACAACACTGGCCCATTCTAGGGAGTGTCTCTAAATTCACCTTCTACAAGCATATCTCTACATCTGTCATACATTGCAATCTTAACTCAGCCCCATTTTCAACTTTCTGCACATACTTCTTTATCTATTTATTTCCTGCCTCCCTCAGAGCTAGTGGTTATATGGATGTTTAGCATAGTCACAAGTGCTGGAACTAGGGGAGTTACCACAGCTCCCGGCTTGACATGGATTCCACTACAGACGGGGTTTACTGTTTGGTTCAATAGTGCTCAGCATCCCCACTATACAAATTGTTACAGCACCCATGGGTGTAATAGTTGGTTGCACTGGCAGAAGTTAATTTGGTAAAGGATTATAGGAAGTGATGGAAGTCTGGTAACTTTAGTAGGTAGAGTTAAGGTTGCTGGGCATGGTCCATGGTGTATGGTGGCTGTGTGGTAATAGTAAAATGTGTGTCCAGACATGGAAGAGGGTAAATATATTAATAGGTGGCTTAACTTTTCATTTCCTTGCTTTAATGAGTTTGTGAGAAGCATTTTGTGTGTGTAGCAACCCTAACTACTTCATAAGATTTTTGTGTATTCATCTCTTATTGGTTTATTTTAGTGCTTATTTAGGGATGGGCACTAGATGGGGGCAGGTTTATGACCCGTGGGCTTAAAGTCCAGTGGAAGAACACTTGAGCCCTTCTATGTTCTAGAATGGCTCTGACACAACAATCTAGCTCCTCCCAGAGAGGACATTAGGCATTCCTGGTCCCCAGCAAATAGGTCTGTATGCAGCTCTCCCATGTCTCCATTCACTAGTCATATTTGGGCATGCCCCGTCCTTCACCACACACCACCAGCAAGGATTCTGTGCACTCAGCCTTCCCTGTCAAGTATGCTTTAATACATGGAGCCCCAATAATCAGACTTCTGTGAACCCTGATCTAATCTATTTAGTTTACATCTAGGCTCCCCTTGCATCGTTTAGGAGCACAGTGCATAAACTTTTAGTCATAATGCAAATAATGCCTAAAAACATTTGTTAAAAAGCACCAAAACAAAAAGAAATGCTCTCTTTGTGAACCCTAGGATCTATCTACCAAATTTGTCCAGTTAATTTTGTAAAATCAATTTCTTTACAAAAGGAAAAACAATAAACAACAAACAACAGAACTGCCCAGGGAAAGACTCAAACACAGCCCACATTCATAGGCTTTCTGTCATAAATTTGTCAGAACACACTGAACAAAAACTGCTTCAAAACTTTAAGGCAACAAGGCCTAAAAACTAACCCTGTGTAAAGTTTCATACCAGTTGGCTGACAACTCTTCGAGAAAAACAGGAATGTATGCCCCATTTTAAAGCTATTTTAGAACACAAACCAACAGTTGCCTCATAATACAATATAACAGTGGATAGACCCATGTCTTGAAATAATAGTTGATAGTAAATGACAACTATACAAGTTCAGAAAGAAAAGGGTAACCTCATTTACGTGCAGGACATGTAAGGCACAGACAAATCACTTCTGGATAATTGCAAACACTTATCACTGCCAGAAACTCTATGTTTCTAAAATAAAACAACAGCTTTGTTATGTGGAACCCTGATCTTTCCTACAGCCCCTTCTACTGAATCCACTTTCAATGGAAATCTGTGAAAAAAGTATAACTTCAGGCAATAACAATTCAAGGGCCAAAGAGTGGAAGGAAAGGTTTGAAAAGGGGAAACAGAGAGAGATGATTTGGTAGAAGACTGTTTTGAATAAACAACCTGTTTATGCCTTAGCAAAGAGGAAATCCAAGCATAATGTGATCCTGATTATTACTGCAATTATAATGACATTGCATAGCATTATAGAAGCCATTTCAGGAATTCTGCTGAATATAGAGAAGTCAAACTGAAGGGTCATTGGTTAGGGACTTTCTTCACTTCCTTTGACGGGATGGGAACATTTCTCGGCACTGCTAAGATCTCCATCAATGTAAATTTAGTTTTAGTTATTCAGTTCTTATATTTCTTGTATTTTAATACATCTGCAGAATGTATCTGCAAAATATTTATATTGTACTAGTATTTGAGCATCAAGCATGTCATCTCTGAACTAAAAATGACAGAACAACTTGTAAGGTAACAGTGTATCTGGCCTTAGATTCACACAGTGCATGAATCCTCACTCACCAGTATTCTGCTTAGATACTCCACTGATATTAACAGCAGCCCTGTGTGTATGGGGTTAACTGTAGTATACTATAGTAGAATTTTGAATTTCATAAGACAATTAAAAAGTTCTGGCTTTATTCACCTAAAATGATCACAGCTTTCACTGGCATTTAACTTGACAGATCTGGACTCTACATATACTTTATCAATACATACACCACATTTTTTCCTATAGTTCATGCAATACAGAGAGATATATTAGAGAAGCAGTACAGCAGCAACAATACTGTTAGTAAAGCATAGAATTCTACCTTCTTTAGCTCATAACTCTTTCAAAATGTCTCTAGTAAAGCTAGAAATACAAGTTTTCAACTTATAAATGAATATTTTCTAAACTAAGAAAATTATTTACTTGCCTGTTTTTTGTGCAGAGGAATGAAAAGTGACAACTTAAAAATGACAAATCTGGCATGTACACAGTCTTCCCTGAGGAATATATGATTTGCTAAAATGCAAAACACTGTCCTAACTTATTTCCTCATATAATTTTCATTGAAGTCCATGGAGCTGTGCAAAGTATGTTCTGAGCTGAATTTGATCTTAAGTCTAGAAACAATTGAATTGGAAATAACAGAGCTAATAACGTCTGCAAATAGCTATTATGAGAATGGGCAGTTAGTGCTTTTACCTGTTTTAAGCACTTCTATGTACATATTGTTGTGTGTGTTCACACACCTTGACAGACATAGGGAGAGAGAGAAGGATGACTTAACAAAAGTCAGTGTTTCATTGACTAGCCAATGATTCCCAAAATATGCTCCATTGTGGTCACAGAATCTCTTAAAAAATAAGGGTGGTACAACAAAGGGTCTCAGACTTCAAATTAGATGCCATTGAAGTGGTTCTAACATTTGTTTCATTTGCTTCTCACCAACTATACTTTCAAATCATGTTTTTATCTTATTGTAGTGTCAGGTGTTCATTCTATAATGTTCCTCTTCCAGGCTAACTAGACAAAGTTTTTTCTATATTAATTAGCCTGGGGAATTAGCCCCTTCCTTTGATCTTCTCTTCTCTTCAAACACAGAAATTCACAAATAGCTTGACACTGCTTGAAAGTCCACTGATGTGATAGCGAATACATGGTCATCATATTAAGGGGAATGGTGTCAGTTCTCATATGGAAACGGAATAGACTATTATTGGAGAATGTTGTAAATGCCACAAACATGACACCAAAATATAGGAATTTTAAGTACCTATCTCCCTTATGATTGATGCACATAAAGCCAAGAATTAAATACATTATTTCTCTGAAATATTCAAAACCATAGCAGCCAACCTGCTCTATTCACATATAATCAGGATGACTGTTTTGACTGCTGCATAATTCAAGACTCAGCAAAGAAAATATCTAGATCTATGAAGTTAAACTTCCATATACTGAAGGTCAAACGTGACACAGAAGTTTTCTTTTTCCAAAACCATGTTCTTGCCATTTCATATAAACATTTCCAATTCTCTGAGTTAGACATTTCCAGAGACAAATTTTCAACTAGTCTAAACCAACTATCTTATTTTGCATGTGCCCCTTTCTAGCTGTTCTCATTTTATTGTTACTGTTTGTTCAGGCCTCAATTCAGGAAAACATTTATGCTTACTGCTGGGAGTTAAGTATGGTCATATTGGAATATACACAAGCACATGTGCAGGTGTGTTCCTGAATCAGATCTTAAGCACTGACCACGTTATTTGGGTTGTACTGTCCACAAAGGTAAATACAATTCCTGCCCTAAAGACCTTGGAATCTAAGAGCTCACACCAGGTAATCCAATGGTGGGGAGGAACTGGTCATTTGTTTGTGTTTAAATTGTAAACTCACTTCTTGTACACTACATGAGTTTTAAGCAGGACAGGGCTGTAACTACAGCAGGGCAAACAGGGCTTTGCCCCAGGCTCCCCAGAGTGGCTCCATTGAGCCACTGTATCAAAGGGCATGTTCTGTGCCGCTTGATCCAGGCACTGATCATTATAAGAGGCGCGTTTCAAGCGTAGCGTGCCCCAGATGACAAAATGACTAGTTACAGTGCTGAAGCGGGACCTAAATGAAGAGAGGATTACTGCTTTGCAAACTGAGGTGCAGAAGCGCTGCTGGCTCGTGAAAGGACCCGGGGCTTGATGCACTGGGACTCAGGGCTCAAACTGCATGAGTGCGCCGCTGCTGGAAGCAGCCCAGTAACAGACCTGGGGCTCAGGCACTGGGACTTACGCCCAGTAAGCCCTGTGCCAAGCAACACCCCTGCTGAAGTGAAAAGAGCATTTGACTGGAAGTTAAAATGGGACAACACAAAGATAATAATGATGAGGGGAAGCAAGACTAGCATGAATAGCAGTCACTTGTGCACGCAAGAGCAATTTAACACATACAGAATGGTGTGCCTCCACATCTCTGGGTAGAATCACTTACATGTGCAAAAGATAGTGGCAAAAATCAAAGGCTAGAAATGTACACTTGGACCTTAGCAACCTCTGCACTGACAACTGGAATGTAAACACATCATAAATACCAGTTTCTTCTCCTTCATGGATCATCTTGATTTGATTGATCCTGAAAAGTAATCAAGACATGCAACTTCACACAGGCCTCTAGAGTCAGCAAAGGCCATTTGTGTATTTAAAGTTAAAGTATTTTCTAAATATAGCCTTCGCAATTTCTTCTTTCACAACTGTATAAAAGAATAGTACAAATCTAAAGGCCAAATCTCATCTCATCTATTCAGAAGGAACTGAGCTTAGCCAGATTCTGTCAGCTCTGTGGCTGCCCTACCTAGCTCCTTCCTATAGGACAAGGGTCTCAAACATGTGGCCTACGGGCTGCATGTGGCCCCTAAAGCTATTTCCTGCAGCCCGCAATGACACTATTGTTACTGCTATTTGCAATATTGTTGTATGAAAAGGTTTCAGTGGTGCGGCCTTCGGGCTAATGTACTAGTCCTCATGCAGCCCTTGTGGTGATTTGAGTTTGAGACCCCCTGCTATAGGAGATGAAGATAGGACTCCATCCCCTTCACTAACTCATAGAAGATTTTCAGGGAGTAAAGTCCAGGATGATGGTGCTTCCCGTGATATCACCATTTAAGGATGGGATCTCCAGCATTTCCAAAACACCGTATCATGGTTCATGAATATTCATAAGTAATTTAAGCTAATTTGAATATTAATACGGTTTTTTAATGGTGGTGTGCCTCAAAAAATCTGAAGGTTTCAAGGTGTGCCACAGCAGAGAAAAGGATGGGAACCACTGCTCTACGGCATAGCGGTCATGAGGCTGAGTGAACAGTACAGTAGTGGTCATATCATCCCCTTCACAACTAAGGGAAGCTGGAATAACAGAAAAGAAAAGACACACGCTGCTCCTTCTTCCCTCTATGGCAGTGGCCTTTAAATCAGTCCTATACCATAAGCTGGATATGAAAGACAGAAGCCCTAAACAGTGTCATGACAGGAATCACAACCATGTCTCCCATTCCAGCAACTGAGGATGGGGTTTTGGCTAGCCAGGTTGATCTAATTATCTTTTGTGCCAGTCACCGTCTAATAGGTTTAGTGGCTGGGCATCTGGTAATATTTCAAATACTGGTAATACAGGATCAAAGAAATATGAATGGACAAAAGGAGTTGGACTGTTTCTTATGGGAGAACCCTGTAGTGGGCAAGGAGATAGACAAAATAGTTTAATAGAACTCTTTCCATCTTTAATTTTAACAATTCTGTGGTTCTCCTTAAAATGGCCACTAGAAATGCATTTACTGGAATGAAAAAAATAGGTGGGAAAGACAGACATGCCAGACCAGTGTTAAAGAAAAGACTCTGTGTTCTTCACAGAGTGGAGAAATGATCAAATGACAGTGGAAATATTTGGGCCCTGTTAGGGTGAAAAGCTTAGAAAGGCCTTTGGTAATATACTATGTAAATGATGCTGGCACAAAACAAAGCAGCTCTGCCTATTAATATTGTGGTCAATTAGATCCGATTTATCTAACTTGTTAATTAGGGTTACCCTCCTAACCTTTTCAGATCCATACAGAACCCTGAAAATCTGCAGATATCTCCTTTATATCTGTGGACCATTTTGGTGGATCACAGATTAGATGCGGATACAAATTTTATAACCACACAGACCTCTACCCATACAGGCTCATTGTTTTATGTACCTGACAACTGACTTCATATGTGACAAACTAAGCAAAAGAATGTGACTTTTCAGAACATGCATCATGGTGCTACACTTCATAAATTATTATCAGACTAGAATAAAGTGCAGATCGAGGAGAATGGTGCCCAAAGTTAATTTGTTTTCTGGTGAAAAGGCTGGGTGCTAATTAGTATCCACAGTTCCCCTACCTGTAAACTGCTCTGTCTTATGCACTTTCCTGCCCTTTGCCCTATTATAATTATAAACCTTGTATGCATAAACATTAGTCTCATGAAAGCAAAAACACAGCTTTCCTGAAGATAACCAGAAAATGCACATTATTAAAACGTGATCAAGTCTACATATAATTTGCATAATTCTGTTCTCACACTAATTTTAACCCAGTGTAACACCATCAATTTGAATGAAATTTTTCCTCATTTCTTTGGGTATAAGAAAGATGTGGATTTGAATTTATCTTTAACTTGGAGTTGCCATATACTTTATTTCAGGGAAAATGTCAGTCAAAATTAATTCTTTTAGTAGAGCCAGAGATCTAAGGTAGTAGAGCAATAAATAAATAAATAAAATAATATTATAAGATGGCACATTCTGAGGGATCAACAGGAACACACATCATGTTCATGGAATAACCCACTGTGCTGTGTACACAACCCTTAGCAGAATCAGAGCCTTACAGTATTTTTTGTACAAGAAATTCAAATGACTTTACAAGTATTATCAATGTCTTAGCACCTTGTTGAGACAGGTGTTGTTATACCCATTTCACAGATCAAGCAGAGAAGTTAAGCAACTTTCCCATGATTGGAGAGAGTTTCAGGACCAGAACCAAGGGCTTAGATTTTATGCTGGGCTTCAGGCCCAACTGCAGCGGGCTGCAATGCCGCCTCAAATCTCCACAGTGCTGAGGCTTTGGTTCTGACACCTTCCTGCCACTCCCAGCCTTGCTCTCTTACATCAAGGCTTAGGAAGGGATCCTCAGAAGGCAGATTTACGGCTGTCTTCCTCAATTTACAATAGACATGTTCATAGTGTTAAATGATTTTATATTGTCCTTTCATAGAAAATGTGAATCCCTTCATCCTCCTGCAGCCAGAAGCAGGGCTTTTAGGGCCTCTTTACACCAGTCCAGCCCTATTACCCAGCCAGAGCCAGGATGAAGATCTCACCCTAGCAGTCTAATCAGTGGATCAGACTGCCAGTCCATATGCATTAAAATGAGCAGAGAAACATTTATTTTAGTTAAAAATTCAACTTGCTATATTGTGGATTAACTGGAAGACACTCTGCAAGCTGAGATTTTCTAAGATTGGGTAGAATATAAAATTATTTAACACTATGAATAGGTAAGTTGTTCACTAAAGAGGAAGGATGGTCTGGTGTGCGGAGACAGGAATTGGACCCAGGGCACCTGGTTCCTCTTCCTGACTCTGCAACTGTCTGTGAGCTTTGTTAAGTCATTTAACAACCGCTCCTTAATTTGTCCTTTTACAGAATGAACTGATACTTACCTTAGTCAGTCACTCTTCAGCAAGAAATCTGAGAACCCAGACAAAAGGTGTAATCAAAGTGCAAAATCCTATTAGTTTTTGGGTAATGTACGCCTTCTGAATTATGAAACCCTTTTCACTAATAAATGTGAATTTATAGTTTCTTTGACTGTTCTTCTCAGAACATTTCACCAACAATCTTAGGTGCAGAAATTTGTATGGAAATCATTAACTAGTCTGTTATTTGTATTGCTGATACTTTCTAGATAGGTACAAGTCTTTAAGAGGATAATGCCAGTTTTTATTTTGCCTCTTCCTAGATTAAGAATATTCCATTAATTTTTTTAAAGAAGAGGCTCATACCAAGAAGGATTCCTTCAGTCCAGTGCACAGTCTGATGGTTTAAAATTAAACCCCAGAAATGAGAATGTCATCAGGTTTCCAGTCAGTGAAGTGTTCATGGATTTCACACTAGAATCATTCAAAGAGATTATTGTGCTGCTGTGGTCCTCGGGAATAGGTAACTCTGGGGCAATTTTAGAGATACTCCCTTCTTTCATATTTGAATGCAATTGCTTTCAAATATCTGTGAACTTGCCAAGCCTCACTCAGTCTGGATCCATTTTTAAGGCAGTTTTGAAAGTCTCACAATGCTGCTAAGGAAAGAGTTTGTAAATGTGCTTCAAAATGAGACAGTCACAGACCTATTCCTAATTTTGGAATTCAAAACCACCATCACTGAAATCCTCCCAGCAGGTTTGCATTACAGCCCAGAAGAGCGGCAACAAAAGATCTACAGACAGACGTGGAGTTAGATGGGGGGTACACTTCAAGAAGGAATGGGAGGGTTAGAGATGAATGAAGGGAAGAGTCATCTATGAAAGTGTAAGGAACAAAGTTAGTTTGAGGTATTGATTTAGGATTGCAGAGGAGAATATGAGAATTAGAAGGGCGAGTAGTAGTTTGAAAGTGTAGGAGTGGGATTAGATTGCTATGGGAATAAAAATAAATGGGTACAAGTAAGAAGGGATGGGTCCGTGTAGGAAAAGTTAAATAGGGAACAATGAAGAGAAGAGTACAACAGAGGAGTACTGAGGTGAGGTCTAATTAGAAGTAGAGAAAACACTGAAGGAGGAAAGGTAGAGTTTGGTTTATATGGTTTGCAATGAAAGGTAAAGTTCAGCAGAATGGTGACAACAGTAATGATTTACATAGAGCACCGTTCATCCAAAATACTTCACTATGGGTTAAAATGAGATGCAGTCAAAGGTGGTATAAATTACAAATCAACAAACTGGTGCAAGTTGGTGTAATTTACACATCAAAGGAGCTGAAGGATGGGGCTGCCACAGAATGAGCAGCCAACAGAAGAGTGCTAGGAAAGTACAGGTGCAGGCCTGCTCTATCTTACATCTTCCTCCTATGCCATCCCACTATGCCATTCTCATCTGCCAGCTTTGGCATGCAAGCCAAACCAACTTACCAATCATTAACTTACACCATCACTACAGTATCTCCAGTTCCACAAATAGGTGTTTCTCTCCAATGAGATAATCACTGAGAAACCAATCATTTTGTAAAGATCCAGCGTTCCAGTTGACCAAATTCCAGTCTTGGACAAATCCCAAATTTAACTGTTGCACAATTTAGCTTATCTTAGCTCTGTCAATGGGAAATAAATGGTTTGTTTCATCATTGCGTGTCCTATTGTGTTGTGTTGCTGTGCCCTGTTAAAGTTAAACAGGTTCTGTGTTCCCTATCAGAGGTAGGTGCAATGCAAGGATGGGCGAAGTTATACCTTTATTGATTAAAAGAAGCAGCTTTCTTCTCTCCCCCCTCCCTGCCCCAGTGACAGACTTGCCATGTTTTGGCAGCATAACCAGCTATGTGGGGACTCTTCTACTTTGAGGGGAACACCTATATGGCAATGAAGATCATTACAGACTGACCTAGAGACCATCATCACCTTTACAGCCATTGCAGTCAAATACAATTTAAGGGAGCCCTGAGACTACTCTAATTTGCATGGGGAGGTGGCAAACTAACACTCATTTAACCCCAGGACCAGGAGACATAGAGGTACCATGTAGCCATTTTTGCCCCACTCATCCTTCAGCTACACCACTTGCAACCCTGATACAGCTGAGAATCTGACCTAGCATCTGTGCATGCTGTAAAACTACAAATATTTGTTATAAAATTACTTTAAAATAAATGTGCAAAAATTATCTTCTGGCACTCTTCTCACAGCTACCATTGTGCATCTGCTTGTACCACTAGTGGCATGGGAATATATAGGGACAATTGCTTCTCCTAGCTCCAGCCTCACTCTTCCTTTACCCATCACAATCTCTCGTATGTTGTCACTGCCGTGGAAATAGGAGCACCACCACCTTGCTTCCACTAGCAAGAGCTAGCCTGGTCATGAAATACAGTAAGTGCGAATGTGTGGCTGCTCTTGTGCATCATATAAAGTGAGTACATAAGGAAAAATGGTTTCAGTGGCTCTGAATGGCACAGGAAAGGGGAGAAACGCTAATGGGTACATTTACAGTGGGGCTACTGTCCTACTAATGTCCTTCTATATTTACAGAATACTAAAGCTGATCTAAAAAAAAAAATCGGAAATTGTTTCCATTTCCTAAGATTTGAAAGAGATCCCATTTTTTCAATATTTTTGAGAAAAAAATTAAGCTACTCTTTTGAATAGAAAATGTCATTAAAATTGTTGGTGAAAGTTTTCATTTACCAAAGACCCATTTTTTTGTAAATTAGAGATGTAACTGATTTTGATAAACTTTTTTTTTGATTGAAAAATATTGATTAAAAAATTCCAAGGAGTTAAAAATTTCAAAAAAAAAAAAAGTTTTTCACAAAACTCTTGGGAAAAGGCCACTTTTCAACAATGACAAAAATTACTCAAAAATATCAACCAACTCCACACAAATGCCAAACGAGAGTAAACAGTTACAGTAATAGAAACATTCACACAAAAGAGCATAAAGATAATATCAGAGTGGTGCAAGATTGGATGGGAGGTGAGGGTTAGATGGGAGTTAATTTTAACTTCGGGTATGAGGCTACCCAGCGTGAGGGTGACGGCTAGGTGAGGAAATAGGAGACAGGATCAGAGTGAAAAGTTTTTAACTGGAGAAAGAATTGGTGAGGAGTGTTATGTTAAGCCACACATGGAGGCAGTGTCCACCCTATTTGGAATTACATTACCACAGCACGCTTTTGTCCATTGTTTCTGCATCTTTAAATGCAAGTATCACCTACTCACTCTCAGATGTCACCAGCTTCCATGGAGTTAGATGGGAAGGCAAAGGGTGAGAGCGAAAGGGTTAGACCGGGGAAAAGGGAATAGGGATAGGTTCTGGAAGAGATGCAAGATCGCATTAGGTGGAATTGGGAGAGAGAGGAGACAGAGAGAAGAGAAAAAAGGATCAAGAGTGAGATTCAGGCACAGGAAGGTCAGAGGAGAAAAGATGAGGGAGGCCAGATGGAGCTAGCTGGGGGCAAGGAGGTGATCTCTTTGAGGTTCCTGCGAGTGATGATGGGTGAGGGCTGGGCATCCGGGGTGCTGGAAAAGAGGAGTGTGAGCTGGGCATCAAGAGGTGTGGGCAGGAGGAGGTGAGGGCTGCCTCCTGGGGACAACAGCAGGGAGGGGCATGGGGTTGGCACCCACACGAGTACAGGAGGAGAAAAGCATGGACTGGGTTCCCAGGAGTGATGGTAGGGATGGGCGAAGGCTGGACATCTGGGGTGCTGGAAAGAAGGAGTGCAAGCTGGACATCCAGAGGTGTAGGCAGGAAGAGGTGAGGGCTGGCTCCTGAGGGCAATGGCAAGGAGGGGTATGGGGTGGGGACATCCATGAGAGTAGAGGATGAGAGGAGTTTGTCTGGGCACCAACGGGTGCAGACAGGGAAGGCTGGGGGCAAAGATGTTCAGCCAGGGAGTGGTGAAGCCAGGACACCCAGGAGCGCAGGAAGATGTGGGTGGGCTGGGCACCAAAGAGTGCTGATGGGGAGGACTGGACACTCAGGGGTTCAGGCAGGAGAGGTGAGGGCTGGACACTCAGGGGCTCAGAAACAGGAGTGCAGGCTGGGCACCCAGGTGTGCAGAAACGGAGAGGTGAGGCTGGGCACCCACTGGAGTACAGGAAGAGGTGTGCAGGCTGGGCACCCAGGGGTGTGGGCTGGGCACCCGGGGTAAGACTTGCCTTCTGTGGGCAATGGCAGGGAGAGGCATAGGCTGGGCACCCACTAGAGTACAGAAAGAGAGGGGTGTGGGCTGGGCACCCAGGGGTGTGGGCAGGGAGGAGTGAAAGCTGGCATCTGTGGATAATAGCAGAAAGGGGCATGAGCTGGGCACCCACTGGAGTACAGGAAGAGAGGAGTGTGGGCTGAGCACCAAGGAGTGAGGGCACTTGGGCAGGGAGGGGTGAGGCTAGGCACCCACCAGAGTAGAAGAAGAGAAGCCTGCGGACTGGTTAGGAGAAGGGCTGGCTCCTATGAGCAATGGCAGGAAGAGGCATGAGCTGGGCACCCACTGGAGTACAGGGAGAGAGGAGTGCAGCTGAGCACCCAGGCGTGCGGGCACTCAGGCAGGAAGAGATGAAGCTGGGTACCCACTGGAAGTAAAGGAGGAGAGGTGTGTGGGCTCGGCAGGCAGGAAGGGATGATGGTTGGCTCCTACTGGCAATGGCAGGATGGAATGAGGCTGGGCACCCACTGCAGCACAGGGAGAGAGCAGCACAGGCTGGGCACCCAGAGGTGCAGGCAAAGGAGAGCGAGGGCTGGCTCCTACAGGAAATGGCAGGGAAGTGTGAGGCTGGGCACCCACTGCAGTGTAGGAAGAGAGGGGTGTGGGCACTCGGGCAGAGAAGGATGAAGCTGAGCACCCACTGACTGGAATACAGGAGAAGAGGTGTGCGGGCTGGGTCGGCAGGGAATGAGGCCTGGCTCTCACAGGCAATGGCAGGGAGGGGTGAGACTGTGCACCCACTGCAGCACAGGGAGAAAGGTGTGAGGGCTGGGCACCCAGGGGTTCGGACTGGTTAGGGTGAGGGCTGGCTCCTACTGGCAGTGGCAGGGAGAGGTGAAGCTGGGCACCCACCACAGCACAGGGAGAAAGATGTGAGGGCTGGACACCTGGGAGTGTGGGCTGGTTAGGGCGAGGGCTGGCTGCTATAGGTAGCGGCAGGGAGGGATGAGGCTGGGCACCCACCGCAACACAGGGAGAAAGGCATGAGAGCTGGGCACCCAGGGGTGCGGGCTGGTTAGGGTGAGGGCTGGCTCCTACTGGCAATAGCAGGGAGGAGTGAGGCTGGGCACCCACCACAGCAGAGGGAGAAAGGCGTGAG